>JAJIZL010025383.1:0-73968 GCA_023969395.1 Amblyomma maculatum
AATCGGGTTTAGTAGTCCTGCTGGTCTGATCGGTGGCGTCTTGCGTCGTTGGCACTCACGACACGTCTTCACGTAGTGGGCAACGTCGGCAGGCAGTCGCGGCCAGTAATACTTCTCTTGGATTCGACGCAACGTGCGCGCAAATCCGAGGTGGCCTGCTGTGGGCTCATCGTGCAACGCCTGCAGAATTTCTAGCCGAAGGGTTTTAGGCACTACGAGAAGCTGCGCGGTCTTGTTGGGTGCGAAGTTCTTCTTCACGAGGAGGCCATTGCTTAACGTGAAGGATGATAAATGTCGCCTGAACACACCAGGAGGGGAAGCGGTCTTTCCTTCCAAGTAATCGGCTAGCGCTTTCAGCTCAGGGTCTGATCGCTGTTGTTCTGCGAAACTGCTGGCGCTTACCGGTCCCAAAAAGGCGTCGTCGTCATCGTCCTTCGGGGGAACATCGACGGGAGTGCGGGATAAGCAGTCTTCGTCGGAATGCTTTCGGCCCGACTTATAGACTACAGTAATGTCAAATTCTTGAAGTCGTAGGCTCCATCTGGCAAGGCGGCCGGAAGGATCTTTCAAATTAGCCAGCCAGCAGAGCGCGTGATGGTCGCTTACCACCTTGAATGGTCGGCCGTATAGGTATGGACGAAACTTAGAAGTGGCCCAGATGATTGCAAGGCACTCCTTCTCGGTCGTCGAGTAATTGACTTCGGCTTTTGTGAGTGACCTGCTAGCGTAGGCGATTACTTTCTCCTGTCCGGCACTCTTCTGGACGAGAACGGCTCCTAGGCCCACACTGCTTGCGTTGGTGTGAATTTCGGTCTCGGCGTTTTCATCAAAGTGGCCAAGTACGTGAGGGCATTGCAGGCGGCGCTTAAGTTCGTCGAAGGCTTCTCCTTGCGGCGCTTCCCATTTAAAAGGTACGTCAGCCTTTGTAAGCTTCGTCAACGGTTCGGCGATCCGCGAAAAGTTTTTGACAAATCGCCGATAATAAGCGCACAGCCCAAGGAATCGGCGCACAGCTTCCGTGTCGGTAGGCGGTGGGAATTGTGCGATTGCAGCTGTTTTCTCCGGGTCTTGGCGAATACCGTCCTTGCTAACGATGTGACCTAGGAACCGGAGTTCTTCGTAGGCGATGTGACACTTCTCTGCTTTTAGCGTTAGTCCCGATGACTTGATGGCTTCCAACACTGTCTGTAGTCGTTTTAGGTGGTCTTCAAAGCTTGACGAGAAGACAACAACGTCGTCCAAATACACCAAACAAATTTGCCGCTTCCGCCCTGCCAGGACTGTGTCGATTACTCGTTGAAACGTGGCTGGTGCGGAGCAGAGGCCAAATGGCATCACCTTGAACTCATAAAGGCCTTCCGGTGTGATGAATGCGGTCTTCTCGCGATCTCTTTCGTCGACCTCAATTTGCCAATATCCGCTCTTCAGGTCCATCGATGAGAAGTACCTTGCATTGCAGAGTCGGTCGAGAGTGTCGTCGATGCGGGGAAGTGGGTAGACATCCTTCTTCGTTATGCTATTCAAGCGGCGGTAATCAACGCAGAAGCGAAGTGTGCTGTCTTTCTTCTTGACCAAAACGACTGGTGCCGCCCAGGGGCTGTTCGATGCCTGGATTACGTCATCACGCAGCATTTCCTCAACTTGATCGCGAATGGCCTGCCGTTCTCGCGGGGATACACGTTAAGGGCTTTGGCGCAGAGGTCGTTCGTGTTCGTCCGTTATAATGCGGTGCTTGGCCAGTGGTGATGGTCGTACCTTCGATGATGACGAGAAGCACTCCCTGTAGTTTCGAAGAAGACTGCGAATCTGGTTTTTCCTGCTGTGGGTCAATACTGGGCTGATGTCAAATGTGGGCTGACGGAATTGGTCCGGTGCGTCTTCCAGTGGTTGGTCGTGGAGGGCGAATACGTCTTTGAGGTCCGCTAATTCGTCGAGAAAAGCGATGATCGTGCCCTTGTTTAGATGCCGGTATTCTTCAGTGAAGTTTGTTACCAGCACCTGAGCTTGTCCTCTCCGGAATGTCGCGATACCTCTTGCGATGCCGATACCTCGTTCCAAGAGCAATTGGATATTTCCTTCGACGATGCCTTCAGTGGTTTCAATGTCTGTGCTACCTACGCTGACGGCGACGCTTGATCGGGGCGGCACGGTCAATTCTCCGTCGAGGACGTTTAGAGCGACGTATTGCGTCGAAGTAGCCGTAGCAGGTATGGCTTTGTCTGCAGAGAGCTTGATGAGCTTGGATCGGAGGTCGATGAAAGCCCTATTTTCATTTAGGAAGTCCATGCCTAAAATCACGTCGCGGGAGCACTGCTGCAAGACCACAAAGCTGGTGGGGTAAGTACGCCCATTTACAGTTATTCTTCCAGTACACCGTCCCGATGGAGTTATCAAGTTGCCACCTGCGGTGCGAATCAGCGGGCCATCCCAAGCGGTGGTAACTTTTCTGAGCTGAGAGGCTAACGGTCCACTAATGACTGAATACTCAGCTCCGGTGTCTACTAGGGCAATGACTCTGCGACCGTCGACATCAACTTCAAGGTCACTTGTTCGCGTCCTCGCATTGCACGTGGGCTTTAGTGTCTGATCTCGGCTCCGTTGTTTCTTCAGGTCATGGCCGGGGCATACCGTTGTTACTTCGCTGGGCGGCGGTGTCTGCGTGCACTCTGGTCGTGTTGTCGTCGATGTCGTCGTGTGGAGCGGCGATGAAATGGTTGCGTCGTCGTTAGAGCAACCTCACCTCCAAAGGTTGCTGCCTTTAGTTTTCCCTACGGGGGCTTGGGGACCTTCCGCGCACACTACCATCATAGTTACGTCCTGGCGACGCAAAGCGGGCCCTGTACGGCGATGGAGACCTGAATCGACGGCTTGGTGGCGCAATCTCACCGTTACGCAGATAGTTGTCGATTTCTTGAGGTCGTTCACCTGGGCGTGGTCGTGGAGCGTCGACTGCAAATCCGCGGAGACCGATTCGTCGGTACGGGCAGTGCGCCAGAATGTGGCCGGCCTCACCGCAGTGGAAGCATAATGGCCGGTTGTTCGCTGTCCTCCAGGCGTCGCACTTCCTAGGGTTTGGGGGTCGTTGGTAGGCTTGGCGGGCGGGAGCCAAGGGGCGGTTTTCAGGAACAGGACGGTAGCGGCGAGGGCTGGGAAAGTCATCACGTCGGGGCGGAGGGCGACGTAATGCACCAACGTAGTTCATTGCTGTTGCCTCTTGAGCTGGAACAGTAGCAGCCGTCGCTTGAGGAACGCCCAGCGCCTGCTGAACTTCTTCACGGACGACGTCCGCGAGCGTCGCTACCTGGGGTTGTTGCGATGATGGCAGAATTCGGCGGAGCTCCTCTCGCACGATCTCCCGGATGAGGTCCCGAAGGCTCTCTCCGCTTGCAGATGTGCTGGGGTAGTGGCATGAGTAGTTTGGTTGAAGTGGTCGCTCGTAGTGGCGCATCCGGGCATCCAACGTCTTCTCGATGGTCGATGCTTCACTCTCAAATTCTTCAACAGTTTTCGGCGGGTTCCGGACAAGCCCCGCAAAAAGCGACTCTTTAACGCCTCGCATTAAGAATTTCACTCTGTCATCTTCGGTCATGTTAGGGTCGGCGCGGCGAAACAGGCGTTTCGTCTCCTCTACGTAGGCCAGGACGGGGCTCGTTTGGTAGTTGAATTCTTGATTGGAGGAGGGCCTGAGCTCTTTCTTTTCTGACAGAACTTGTAAAGGCCATCAAGAACTGTGCTTTGAATATCTCCCAATCCTTGAAAGAAATCTCGTGATTTTCAAACCAAACTCGGGCATGTCCTTGAAGAACAAAGTAGACCTGCCTGAGTTTCGCAGCGTCGTTCCAACCGTTGAATTCTGCCACACGGTCGAAAAGGTCCATCCAGTCACCCGCATCTTCATCCGATCGTCCATGGAAGCAGGGGGGCTCACGGGGTTGGACAAAAACAACCGGTGCTGTAGGCTGGGCCATTGTCAGCGTCGATGCCTTCCGAGATCGACTGGGCTCAAGCAGCAGACCGTGTTCGGGTTGTAGGCCTTGAAGTCGGCGGCTGGCTCGGTGACCTGTAGGCTGGTCTTCCAGGGCGACAGGAACACGGCTTGGGTCTTCGCTTGAAGGATCAAAGGCAGCACCTCCACCAGATGTCACGTAGTGGTGACGAGGTCGACGACAAAAATGAAGGGGTCGATGATTGCACTAAAGAAACTGTTTATTTGGGCTGACTTGCGCCCGCAAAAGAACTAAGCAACTCGGCGGCGGCGATAGAAAGAAACGTGCTCGTCGATCGTCGAACAAAGAATGCTCGTCACACTCGGCAACGCTCAATTTAAAGGCTGCACAGAACAATCTAGATAACGTCCCAAACAGCTACCAGCACGGGCTGGAACATTGTGGAAAGACACCCAAGTGGCCGGAACCTTCGAGACCGATCTCAGTGCATCTTGCGCTACAACAAAACTGATAAAGGTGTGACTCGCGACATCGAGCATTAACAAACAAAGATTACAGAACTGATACGCGGTCCAGAATCAGAGTGATAAGCCTGTATGCCGGCGGCTGTGTAAAAACAACAAATGCTGTTTTAAGGTTTCGCGGCAATATCTAATGCTAAGGAAGAATATGCAATGCCTAACACATATTTTTTATCCATGCAACCGTAGATCTATCTTTGAATATATCAAAACGTAGGGGAATGGACTAACCTGTTGCCGTCTTTTTATATATTGCCCAGGCATAGTACCCCCCCCCCCGCCCCCACTGTGGCAAAAAAGGTAAACTGGAATTTATATTCCAAGAGTTTGATGCACATTTCCAAACTCGCATTACCTCTTCTTCAACCCCATTAATTTTCGGCACTGACTTCACTGAGGTGTTTGTGTCTGAATTAGTGTCTGCAGTTATATGCCTGCGTTTTGCTGCCCCTGGGTTTGACAGAGTATGAGTTGCCGTGCTGAAAACACTAACGCAAGACTTTGGCCTAAACCTCTTGAGATCATGAACTGCATTCGAAAAAGTCTGGATTCCACATGATTGGAAAGCTGTGAAATTAAATTTGTTGCTGAAGATTTCAAATTTAAGTAAGATTGTAGAACAGCCGTGTAGCGAATCGTGTGCTGAGGCTTTAGCGAGCTCGGATTGTTTTTCGACGGACGTTCTCGACCTGGAGCACGCATACAGACTTGCAGAGCCGCATCAGTGTTTCTGTGATGAAAAATGAGGTATCAGCTCTAGTTTCTTTGGATATCACAAATCTTTACGACATCGTAGAATGCGGAATATTTCTTCATAAACTGCTTGGTCTACAAACTCCTCCGTAGTTCTTCGCGCAGATAAGGGACCCCTCAACAGACATATCATGTGTCTGCTATAAAGGCACCTTAAATTCTAACACCTGCCCCAAGTCAAGAGCTGCGCCATAAGGCTCTCTCCTCTCGCTGGTATTGCTTGTGTAAAGAACAAACCTTTATTACATTTATTATACTAATGCGTGCTAATCCTATTCACTCGCTCGTCAGATTTGATAGGTATGCAAACGATTGCTTTTTTGGCTTAAGCCGCAAATAATCACAACCTGTATGGTTTGTTGGAAGAGTGGCTATGGAAATGCTTTGGAAGTCTGGCTGTACAACCTCAAGTTAGATTTCAATGTGAACAAATGTGGGGTGGGCGCTCTCGTTTTACCTCTGGCATCCCCTTTTAATGTCAATTTTTCATATCATTCGGCCCTAATCCTGCCGGTTGGTTTTCGGAAACACGCGGCCCGCAGTTATATTGGTGGCCCCAGATTAGAAGCCTTGTGCTTAAAGGGTGGTGAGGAGCGACAACCAAAAATTATATGGTTTCAACGCTGCTGAACCGAGTGTGGAGCGAAAGCTGTGGCTGCGGGCGACCGAATGTTGCATCGAATAGAACCAGTTGATGGCATCAGATTTCACCGGCATTTTAGGTCGCGGTGATGAAGGCGTTTATGGCATTTAAATGTGGGGGGCACTTAAACTCCGCATTTAAGGGTATGACGTGTAAGCTGCCAGCCCGCATATCTAGCCTCGCTTTAATCAAGCTGTATGAATGTGCCTTAGTCGCCTATAGGGGTAACATGAATACCAGGGTCCTGGCGGACTTTTTCTGGCACAACCGTCCAATGTGAAACGAGAGACCCAAGTTTGCAGCTCCTGCCATGGTGCCACGGTGCCTTGCCGATGGCTTGAAAACCTACTGTAGTGTAGATTTCGCTGTGAAATATATCATGCGTCGGACATTCTGCTCTTTCTTTATACCCAGACAGCTTTGGCCGACCTATGGCGGATCATCGGTAGCTGTTCGGCAGCCGAGCTACCGGCATTCGAAGCTCGGTCGAATGTTGCCCTTGGTTGGCCATGTACTAGGTAGGGCGGAAGTCGGCCCCCACCAATGCCCAAGCTCTGGCACCCGACTGAATGCCGACCAATTCGGCCATGGTAGCTCGACCATTGGGCAGCGCATGATCGGCCATGTACTAGGTGGGGCAGAAGTCGGCCAGCATTCATGGGCCGAGTTTGTAACCCCGACTGAACACTTACCTGTTTGGCAACGGTTGCTTGGGCATTTGGCGGCCCACGGCTGGCAGTGTGCCATGTTGGCCAAGAAGCCGGCTAGCACTCACGACACAATATGCCTGTATTGGACGCCGATTGTATCCCTGGATCTACTTAACCTCTAGTACAAATCCAGTTGTCAGTGAGAATGCGAATACAAAACGAAACCGTGCGGTCATAGCACGATCATGTGACATTAAATTAGGGATTAGAAGGTAGCTTTTTCATTGCCGAGAAGGAAAACGTTGCCTCAAGTTGATCGAACAAATGACCATTTTTTCAGCGACTTTTTTGTTCTAGTGCTTTTGCATTATCCATAAGGAACTACGGGCAGCATTGTCTGTTTACCTTGGAAAAGGACCGTATACGATGTGTGTGCTTTCTAGACGCAATCCCTGGAAAATTAAAAGCCGGAAGGCTCTCGAGGTTACCATTTTAGTTTTGGGCATTAACGCGGTGGTAAAAAAGAAAAACAATGGCAGTTTTTCGCGCAGACTGCGAGCATGACAAGCTCCAGTACATTGATATGGCGCACCACATATATATATCGGCAATAAACAACAAATTGGTTTGTTCCGCCTATTTAGAAGTCGATCATTCCAACCGCGCTAGGGGGTGGCAAAGGAATGAAGAAATAGTAGAATGTTTCTACGTAAGATAAAAAAAGATTGTCGGTCGACCTTTTATATTACCTTAAAAACTTTATAAAATATTGCCTGATGTGGAAAGAAGAGATCTGCCATTGGTTTTGCTGCCAAAAACTTTTTCCCGCCACAAGAAATTAATGATAAAGAGGCGGAGTTTCGCGCTTATCGTCTCTGCTCTTTTGGACAACTTTGGTTATGAAATACGCAAATTACGTGGAATGTAATTGAAAATTATCGGACTAAATATATGCATGTTTTTATCTGTATTCAGTTATGTTTTGCCTTTTAAGGTAAAATCGGCTCAAGAAACAAAGAAACAAGAAACAAACAAGAAACAAGAAACAAAATCGGCTTAAGAAACAAAACTTTCCTACTTTGCAGAACAAATTATTTCAAAAAAGGTTTATGGCAGAGCAGCAATAATTCTACTCTATGTTCTCAGCATAGTTATGTATTAAACAGCTAAAGCTTATATTTATATAACATTTCAATACAGAGATACGATCGCGCTAATTTAAAGAATATATCGAACATTGAAAATTTCTTAGGAAAGTAAAAAATAAAGTTTCAACATTCTGTAAACTTTTTCCACGTATTCTCCACTACCCCAGCTTTCGAAATCATTAAAAATACATTGCATAATTTTGTTGTGTTAGTAATTACGGCCACTTAGTAATTACGGTGCAAGGCGTAGCACACTACGCAGATATGAATATTCCACAGCATTTGCGAATTGCCCACGATTTTGAAATTGTTGCATATTATTGTAACAGGGAGAAATATATTTACGAAAGAGGATTAAAGATATGTACAATGAGAGACAGCCAAGCAGCTAGGAAATGAGGCCCCCCATTCGATGCACTTCTTTTTCTTAATCTTCCGCAAACGAGCCCGCCACTTCGTCCTCACCATTCCCATCATTCTCATCGTCTTTGTCGAAGTGATCGCGTTTCTTCTTCGGGGGCTGCAATATGCATTTAATTGCCTTCGAGAATAAACACAACGTAAAAACACGCGTAACGGAATCCTTAAAAGTAATATGACAACACTTCAAACCCCGAAACGCGAAAAGGAGGAAAAATACAAACTCGACCAATTAAGCGAATAAGCATCACTATCTATATATTTCAGGCAGTAATAGGCGAGATTATATATCTAAGCAAAAGAAAAAGGAAAAAAATGAAAAAAGCGCACTCGGAGAGTCAACATAAAGGGACTACGGCGAAAGGTTCGGTGATTGTCGACATCGTGCGATCTCGTAAGCGGCAGGCCCAGTATGTTGAAACGCACTCCTCGGCGCCTGTAATTTGGCCTCCGTAGACTCTCCTCCCGCAGTTCAGGTCGTTCATGCCCGTAAGGATAGCCTCGTGACTGACATTGTCAAAAGCCCCCTTGTTGTCCAATGCCATTATTATGTTCTCTCCGCTCCTGGGGACGTTCCCGAGTACTTCTTTAATTTGAAGTAGTACATCCTGTGTCGATAGTTTTGCTCTGAAACCGAACATGCTGTAGTGATACAGTTCGTTGTCCCCCACGTACTGTTGTAGTCTCAGCGTCACTACTCGTTCGTACAGTTTCCCAAGGCACGATGTGAGCGACATCGGTCTGAGGTTCTCAATTTGTAGTTTCTTGCCCGGTTTAGAAATCATGACTACTTCCGCATGCGTCCACTCCTCGGGGACGGTCTCCGCTTCCCAGTGTTAGTTGAGAAAGTCGGTTAATTCAGCGGCTCGGTCATCACTGAGGTTGCGGATGAGTGCGTTATTGACCTTGTCCGCATCTGCGGCGTTTCTGGTTGTATTTCGAATCGCTGCGTAGACCTCTTCTCGCGTGATGGGCCTGTCCAGGGTACCGTTTTCTCTTCCCGGTAGTGCTCTGCGTAAGCCGCTGGGTTTGTGTCCCCGAAGCACTTAACGCATACTTTTTCCTGGAGTTCTGAGTCTGGTCCCTCGAACTGGTGGATTAACCGGTAGATGGCCTTGTTGTTTTCTGTCTTGGTCTTGGTTGGATCTATGAGAGACTTGAGGATATGCCACGTCCTCGCTGTGCTCAAAGTTCATTTGAGGGAGTCGTTTAATTGTTGCCAATTTTGCCTTGCCAATTGCGCCGTGTACTCCTCTGCCTTCGCTTTGACTTCTGCGATCTTAAGTTTTAGTTTTCTGTTGTACTTTTGTTTCTTCCATCTCTTAGTGAGCCCGCGTCTAGCTTCCCACAGCTTGAGCAGCCTGGCGTCAACATCGGAGGCCTGCGTCGCTCGCGCGATTTCTTTGGTGTACTTGCGCTGTTTTTTCTTGAGCATGTTTCCCCACTCTTCTATCGATTGGATCCCCTTCTGGGCGAAATTCCCGTCGCATGCCTCTCGAAAAGCGCTCCAATCCGCGATTTTTGCCGATCCCAGCTGGCGGTTTAGTCTGTCTGAGGTTACTTGCGTTTTGAGTATGTAGTGGTCACTGCCCAGATTCTCAAACAGGTTCTCCCACACTGCCTTTTCCGCTCCCCGTATGAATGTGAGGTCGGGGCAGGTGTCGGTACTGACGATGTTTCCGATTCTGGTTGGAGTGTCTGAGTCTGTGAGGAGGTTGCAGTCAGTGTTTTCTGCTGCCTCTGCTAGTGCTTTACCTTTTGGGTTAGCTGTTTGGTATACCCAGCTTTTTCCATGGCATTGAAGTCTCCTACTATGATTAGCGTGTTGTTTTTTGCGAGTTTGCGTGCGCCATGGAAAAGTTCGTGGAATTTTGCTTTCCTCTGTTTTGGAGGGCTGTATCCATTCACAATGAAGATGCTGCCCCTCTTTCTTTTCTTACTTGATATAATTTCTACTATCACGTGTTCTACGTCGGTGTCGGTTATCCTTGCATGGTTTATGGCGATGAGCGCCTTACTGACTAGGGTTGCCGTTCTTCCTTTCTCTTGAGTCTCGTAATACGTATATCCTGTGAGTGTTGGCGTAGTACCCGTGTCTTGAAGCGCTATGATGTCGGTTGGTGCTTGTTGTGTATGGATGTGTTGTTGGAGTAGGCCCTGTTTCTTGCGGTAGCCTCTGCAGTTCCATTGCCATATGTCTAAGGTTTCTTGCTTGCCTAAGGATTTGTTGGCCATATTTAAGCTTCAGTGTTGTCTGTGGGCGGGTTGCCGAGGGCTACCAGCACAGGGCGGTGGTAGGCCTTTTCTCTAATGTTCTCGGTGAATTTCTGCTTGCGGATGCTACTCTGGAGTTTTGTGACTTGTAGTTGCAGTTGCTGCATCATCTGCTGCATCATTTTCTGCATTTCTGCCTTAAATTTAGTGAGATCCTCGTTGCCTGTTTGCGACGGGGCATGGGTTAGTAATGTTTGTGGCTGCGGAGGGCTGTTCAACTTAAGGTCTCGTACTGCCTTCGTGAGCTCTGCTATTTGGCGTTCTAGCTCGCTCCGCCTAGCGCGCGATAGTTGTAATTCGCATATAAGCGCAGTTTTCTCCGCGTCCTCCTGTATAGGTTGTTCGCGGTTGCTGTTTGTGTTTGTGGACTGTTTGTTAGTTATCTTTCCCGAGTGCGGAGCAAACCAGGGGGTTTCGGCTCCCCAGCTCATCTTGACGCCACCGCTCTTTCGGGTTTGCTTCTGCTTCTTCTTGTTCTGCTGCTGCTGCTGTTGGCTTCCTTCCTTGATGGCCGGGGGTGGCAGGGGTGGGAAGGACCGTGACCGGCTCCGTGAGCTGCTCCGTGACGCCCGGGATGTCGAGCGGCTCTGCGAGGTCTCCCCCTCCGAGCTGAACCACCTTGGTTTCTCGCCGCGGTCGTTCCGGCTGCGGCGTCTGCTCTCGCGTCCGTCGCCGTTGTTGCCGCTATTGGCCTTGCCTTGCGGCTCCCTGGCTTTCTTTAGTCGGTCTCGACACTCCTTCGATCTGGTACCGTGGTCACCTCCGCAGATCAGGCATCTTGGGGTACACTGATGGTCTCTTGGCGGGTTTTGCAGCCCGCACTGTTTGCAAGCCTTGGCGTCCGGTGCGGGGCGCACGTCGGAGGGGTGACCTGGTTGGCAGCAAACGTAGCAAATTTGTCTTGTGGGCCGATACGGGTAGCACGTGTACTCGGCTCCGCAGTAGATGACGTGTTTCGATGTGATGGGTCCGTCAAAAGTGATGACGGCTGTCTTGGTCTTGCCTAGTCTTCGGGCGCTGGGGTTGGTAACTCCCTGTGTGCGCGTCCACAAGTCGGCTTTCAGTTCCTCCGGTGTTGCTCCTGGGTCCATTCCGTGTATCACGCCCCGCCGGGTGTCTTCCGGGACGGCGAAGTAAGCGTTCACATCGTATGAGTGTCCCTCGATCTTGAGGCTAGTGATGCGTCTCGCGAGCTGGGCGGCCTCTTCGTTCGGCGTGCTCACGATTATAATATTGGATCCTGTACGGGGCCTGGTGATCAGGTCTCTTCCCTCGTACTGGATGCATGCCGCGGCTACGGCCCGTGCCACTTGGAATTGCTGGAGCGACTTGACTACAAGTCCCTTCGGTCGCAAAATAATCTTTAAATCGTCCCTGGGGAGCGGGGGCAGCCTTCGCCTGGGCTGCCGTTGCGTTCCTTTCCCGTCTTTTTTTAGCGTGCCGGCAGCTGGCGCACCAGCTAGCGAAGTAGACGCCGGGGATTCGCCTCCGAGGTCACCTTGAGCGGCCGGGGAAATTGTTGTGTTTGTTCTCCTCTAATTTGATGGCACATACCCGCACAGGGGGATTGGCCAAGAATTGGGGTGCAGAGATATTAGATTTTGAGGTGTATAACTACATCGCAAAAATAAATAGAAATAAAGCTAGGGAATAGAGAAGGAAATGTAAATATGAAAAACCAAAATAAAAAAGTAAATACTAACGCACGCAGTAGGAGAATAGTAAGATATATATGTACAGATTAAAACTTCAAAGCGTATTAGCAAGGTAGACGTTTTGTTTCTATTAGGAAGTTTTGAATGGCGTTAAAAACAGGTCTATGGCTGTACCCAAGCCTGCAACGGCTTCTCTAAATACCGTTTTCTCATCATGGTAAAACGGCAGAAAAATATCAAGAAATGATCTATTGTTTCCGGTTCCCCGCAGAATGCGCAGACAGGAGAAAGCGCCAAACCAGACCTATGCATATAGAAATTTAGGCGCGGAATACGACAGCATAGCCTGATAGAGAGACCTCAGTCTGCCTTCAAGAAGGACTTTTTGTTGGGCCAGTTGGTGCAGCATTTTTTAACAAAGCGCTTGTCCGTGTACTCTCTCTTGTGAATGTGTCGTTAGCGTTTTGTCCTTTTGTTAAAAAATCAGTCTGCCTTGATTGACATGATTGCCTATTCCAGGAATACTTGAGATGCAGGTAATCATCCGATGATAAAACAGATCCAGACTGCGTGCTTAATAAAGCGCGCCTCCGAAATCGTGCTGCTGTTATGTACGCTGTTGCAGGGAGGATGGGCAATACAGTGCCATTCAGAGATTCTTTAGCTAGTCTGTGAGCAACCTCATTGGCTGTCACATTACTGTGTCCTGGTACCCACACTGTATGCATGAGGCTCACATGTGAGGGAAGCAATGAGAGATAGGTGTTTAAAATTGGCGAATCCATATTCGAAGAAAGCGACAAGCACAAGGAATAGGAGTCGGTAATTACAGCTACTGTTGAGTATGGTGGCTCTAGTTTGCGCAGAGCAGGCACCACCGCCAGCAACTCCGCCTCGAAAATTGGAGTAAAATCCGGAAATTGGACTGAAAAAGCCCAGTCTACACTGTAAACCAAAATACACCCTTAAGGGTGGATATCAATGTCTATAACTAACACCCTTACACCCTTCAAAAATGATAATTTTAGTTTGAAATGTACCCTTGGAAGGAGTAATTTTTCATAATTTTTCCCTTTTGCAGCAGAAACTGAGAAAGGTGTTTTATGTCATATACACCCTTTCACAATGGGTGTAAAAACATTTTTTACCTTCGCACCATTTTTTTTTAATTTTGCACTTTTATACCGTCCTTTTCGTGTTGGAAATTTCTTTACTACGTACTGCGTGGCCAAGCAATGCTCAGTGAAATGATCAAGGCCTTGCACTTCCCAAAATATCCAGTATGTGCTGCAAACAACACAGCTACTTTCTCTTGGTTTCAGAATGTTTAAAACATGTCAAACATTCAACAAGAATTAACACACATTAAACTGTACTCTTGGAAAACCATTTATTGAAACCATTCAGGGGACATGACAGACAGTTACATGCTATCAAAAATATGACTTTGGCTTCAAGGCTAGAAGAGCAGATTCTAAATGGCAAGAATAATGTGCTTTACCACGGCCTGGTGTTTAGGCAAATGCAATTTGATGTGCTGCTATGAAGCGCTGAATGATGTGCATCAGGCCTTTGTTACATAAACACCTAAAAATGCTTGATCAAGTATACAAAAAGCCAGTGAGCTGCCATTCATGCTATAGCTAGCGCCTTCTATGAGTACAAAATTAAAATAAAATCACTTGTGCCACTGCGAGATGATGCTGGTGAATCCGATGCATGGTGTATATAGCTTCTTTTTGTTCTGAATAAGAAACAAAAAGGAAGAACAGAAGTTAAAATGTTTGCTATTTCTACAAATGACAGCATTGTTACCATCTACTGGCTTACAAATTTGTATCAGCAAACGCTGTTACTTCAGTTTTATAAAATATTTCACACTTTAGAACCTGCAAGGTACAACAAAGCAGTCTGTCTTCAAAATTTCTATCAAAAAACTGTCTAAGCCGCAGGTTTTTCTGTTTTTAATACCAGTCTATAAGCCCTTTTAATCAATTTTTCCTGGCTATCATATTCAGTGCAGTGTTTCGAGCAGCCAGATCAGACACACATGTGTGGAACCTTGTGGCTCTGCATCAAGTACCTTGGTTTTTGTCCCTGTTCAGGCGCCTATATGTAGAAGGCATTTTTTTATTGAGTGCAAAAAGCCTACTGAATAAAATATGCTGCACTAATAGCCAGATATAGTATGGGTCCTGGTCACATATATAATTAAAGAGTTCTACTTATGCACATTACTACTGCAACTTAGTCCTGAAGAGGAAGGTAATATCAAAACTGATGCTTCATTCTCATGCACAGAGGAATGTGATTACTATCTTCAAATGGTTTTGCATAGCTGTGCTCGAATAATATGTGCAAAAATACAAAATAACATAAGTCCAAATGTAAACTCCACATAATAATTACAAGTATTACAAATGAAATGAGACTACGGTTTCTTTCAACAGTATACGAGAGTCTAAATACCAAAACAATATTCCAGTTAGCACACACTGCGTACAGCCTAATGCTAGCTTAACTCACCAAAGGCACAGAAGTTGCTCCCTTTGCTCTCGGTTGATCCAGATGTGCAGCGGGGCAGCGGTCAGATGTCCAGAAGCTGCAGCTGTGGCGTAGCGGTAGAACATCCGCCTCGCATGCAAGAGGACCGGGGTTCAAATCCCGGTGCCGCGGAATTCTCCACCGGATGAAAAAAAAAATCCGCGTGTTGATGAAATCGCATAAACAGGTTTGGGGTGCGACCTGATGACGGTGAGCACCTCCGGCAACGCACTCCCTCACCAGAACAGGAGTTGGCCACCCTGGTGCAGTAATTGGCCGCAACCTCTCATGATCAGCTTCACAAAACCCCGGCCCTCAGTCACCAGCGGCTGCGGAATATCTTAAAAACGGCGGCGGTCACACCTTTGACGCAGCAGGGGGTGCTAAGAATTCCTGGCTCAGCTGGACAGGCCGTCTTTGGATACTGACACTGGCAACGTTTAATGCTAGAACCCTAGCTAGGGAAGCTAGTTTAGCAGTGCTGTTAGAGGAGCTAGAGGGTATGAAATGGGATATCATAGGGCTTAGTGAGGTTAGGAGGCCAAATGAGGCATATACTGTACTGAAGGATGGGCATGTACTGTCCTATCGAGGTTTATCAGAGAGGCCACAACTAGGAGTAGGTTTCCTTGTCAATAAGTATGTATCAGGTAATATAGATGAATTGCATAGTATCAATGAGAGGGTGGCAGGCATCGTAAATAGGCTTAATAAGCGGTATAAACTGAAGGTTGTACAGGCCTATGCACCTACATGTGGCTATGATGACCAGGCAGTTGAAAGCTTCTACGAAGATGTAGAATCGGCAATGCGAAAAGTAACGACGCAGTATAATGTACTAATGGGCAACTTCAATGCCAAGGCAGGGAAAAAACAGGCAAGAGACAAGGCAGTAGGTGACTATGGCATTTGTTCTAGGAATGGCAGGGGGGAGTTACTAGTTGAGTTTGCAGAGCGCAGTAACTTACCAATCATGAATACCTTCTTCAGCAAACAGAAGAACCGGAAATGGACATGGAAAAGTCCTAACGGGGAGACTAAAAATGAAATCGACTTCATGATGTGTTAAACCCCCGCCATTATGCAAGATGTAGAGGTAATCGGGAAAGTGCGATGCAGTCACCACAGGATGGTGAGGTCCCGAATTAGCCTAAACTTGAAGAAGGAACGCAACAGGTAGTAAGAAAGAAACCCATCAACGAATTAGCGGTGAAGGGGAGGGCAGAAGAGTTCAGGATCTCGCTACAGAATAGGTATTCAGCTCTAACCGAGGATGGCGACATTACCCTAGAAGCAAGGAACAATACTTTCAGAGATATCATTACTGAGTGCGCGGTAGAAGTAGGCGGTAGGATAGTCAGAGAGGATACCGGTAAGCTGTCTAAGGAGACGAAAGGTTTGATTAAGAAACGTAAGAGTATGAAACCTTCCATTCCAACAGAACAGATTGAATTGGCCGAGATATCAAAGCTAATCAGTAAGCGCAAGGTGGCCGATATAAGGAGGTATATAAGGAGGAGGAGAAATTTGAGCATGCTGTAAAGAACGGGGGAAGCCTTAAATCGGTAAAGGAGAAATTGGGCATAGGCAAAAACAAGATGTATGCGATAAGGGACAAGGCGGGCAACGTCATCACGAATATGGACAAGATAGTCAAAGTAGCCGAGGAGGTCTATACAGATTTCTACAGTACCCAAAGTAGTCAGGACCGTAATGAGATTGGCGGTAGGAAAAAACAGACGTTCCACCAGTGACAAAGGACGAGGTCAAGAAAGCACTAGAAACTATGAAAAGGGGGAAATCAGGTGGAGAGGATCAGATAACTAAAGATTTGCTGAAGGACGGGGGGGTTATCGTGCTAGAAAAACTGGCCTCCCTGTATACGCAGTCTCTGGTGACATCGACGGTACCGGAACCATGGAAGATTGCAAACATTATACTCATTCATGAGAAAGCGGACTCTAAGGACCTTAAAAATTACAGACCAGTCAGCTTACTGTCTGTTACCTATAAGGTATTTACTATGGTAATCGCTAATAGAATCAGGACAACCTTAGACTGCATTCAAGCAAAGGATCAAGCAGGGTTTCGGAAACGGTACCCTACTATCGATCATATCCATACCATCAATCAGGTGTTAGAAAAATGCTCGGAATATAACCAGCCCTTATACATAGCATGCATTGATTAGGAAAAAGCATTTGACTCAGTTGAAACCTCGGCGGTGATGCAGGCATTGCGAAATCAGGGGGTAGATGAGCCGTACGTGAAAGTGCTGGAAGATATATATAGTGGCTGCACAGCAACCACAGTTCTGCATAAAGAAAGTAACGAAATTTCCATAAAGGAAGGTGTTAGGCAAGGAGACACAATCTCCCCAGTACTATTCACAGCTTGCTTAAAGGAAGTATTCAGAGACTTGGAATGGGAGCAGTTAGGGATAAGGGTAGATGGAGAATACCTCAGTAATCTGCTATTTGCTGATGACATTGCCTTGCTAAGCAACTAGGGGATGAACTGCAAATAATGATTGATGACCTAGACAGGAAAAGTAGAAATGTAGGCTTGAAAATCAATATGCAGAAGACTAAGGTAATGTTCAACAGCCTCGGGAAGGAACAGCAGTTTACATTAGGTAGCGAAGTACTGGAAGTAGTAGGCGAACATGTCTACTTAAGACAGGTAGTAACCGCAGATCCGGACCCTGAAAAGGAAATAACAAGAAGAATAAGATTGGGATGGAGCGCATTTGGCAAGCACTCGCAAATTATGACTAGCAGCTTACCGGTATCGCTCAAGAGGAAAGTATACAACAGTTGCATCTTGCCTGTACTCACCTATGGGGCTGAAACGTGGAGGCTAACCAAGAAAGTTCTACTTAAGTTGAGGACAACACAGAGGGCTATGGAACGAAAAATGGTAGGGGTAACATTAAGAGATAGGAAGCGTGCAGAGTGGGTCAAAGAAATAACTCAAGTTACCGACATTATAGCGGAAATTAAGAAGAAGAAATGGACATGGGCAGGACATGTAGTGCGAAGAGAGGATAACCGATGGTCGCTGAGGGTAACAAACTGGATTCCAAGGGAAGGAAAGCGTAGCAGGGGGCGGCAGAAAGTTAGGTGGGCGGATGAGATAAACAAGTTCGCAGGGGTCAAGTGGATGCAGCTAGCACAGAACCGGGTTAAGTGGTGAAATATGGGAAAGGCCTTCGCCCTGCAGTGGGTATAGTCAGGCTGTTGATGATGATGATGATGATGATGATGATGATCCATATGTTTGGACAGCAAGCAAAAGATGCATGCACCTTGGATGTCTGTAACATAAAAACACAAAAATTTGCCAAATTTGAGGTTTTGGTTCAGTCTCGGTTTAGAAAGAACAAGGCACTATGAAAGCTGACAGCAAGATCCTCTGAGCGTCCTACTGCTCACTGTCCACCAAAAACCAGAGCTGCATAAGTGAAAATACTGAGAACAGGAATAAAAGTTTCTGAAGGTGATATGATTTCGAAGCTTACAAACTGTGACTGAAATGTTTGCGTTGCCATAATAGATGGCCACACATTCATGTCACGATATCAGAGGAGCCATTCCACCACTAGGGAGTTTCCCTCTAATGGTGCTTCAGCCGCAGCGCTAGAATAAAAGATTACAGTGATGCATTTAAGCCTGATCATGTGCAGAAATTCAGAAGCATTCAAGTTCCGTGCCTCGTTCCGTTATGAGTGCTGTGTTTCGTTGCCTAGAACCATTACTTAGTTGCCCTTTCTATCGTTGAAATGATGGGAATCAGGAAACCAAATTCCGGGAGTGGCTTATTGAATTTGGTAATCACAACTGAGTCCGCTATGCTCAAATTAAGCTAGGCATAAAATCTGGATAAATTTGTATGAAGTCAAATTTCAGGAATCCAGAGGTTGGCCAAGTTTTCGACATGGCCCACCTAAATTTGAAAGTCATCGAAGAATTGATCACACTCAAATAAGATTAGACACCAATTTTCGACAAAATTGCAAGAATTTAAATTTCAGATGGGACCTGCCTTTGTTTAGAGGTATGCACTGAATTCGGCATACTCAAATTAGGTCAGACATTGATTTTCATCCAATTTTGGAGGTCCAGGGGGCCGAATTGTGGAGGTTCCCAATCACCATGTGGTCACCTGGTCATACTCAAACTACATTACACAGCACCATCAGCCACTGAAGGGCAAAGGCATATCGATATTTTTCCAATTAGCGCTTTCCTGTACCAGCTGCATTCATTTTACCCCCGCAAGCTAAACCTCATACACCCCTCTAACTTTCTGCCATCCCCTGCTACGCTTTCCAGCCCTTGAAATCGTTAGTTACCCTAAGCAACAATCAGTTATCCTATTTCCACAATACATGCCCGGCACATGTCTATTTCTTCTTGATTTCTACTAGAATGTCATTAACTTGTTATTTTTCTGACCCACAAATCTGCTAGTACTTGTCAAATACACTCCATTACAATCTTATTTTCCTAGCTAATTCCCATTCATGGTCCGAATCTGCAGTTATTACCTGTCCTAAGTAGACAAATTTGTCTACAATTTCCAGTGCTTCATTGCCCATTGTAAACTGCTGTTCCTTCTCGAGGCTGCTGAACATTACTTTAGACTTCTACATATTGATTTTCAGGCCTACTTTTCTTTCTGCGTTCCTGGCCTAGGTCACCAAACATCTTTTGTAGTTCATCACCTGAATTACTTAACAAGGCAACGTCATCAGCGAATTGTAAATCCCTTCGGTATTTTCCATCAACTGTTATCCCTAAATGCTTCCATTACAAGTCTGAATACTTCCTCGAAGCAAGCTGTGAAAAGCACTGAGGAAATCGTGTCTCTTCCCTAACACCTTTTTTGTATTGCAATTTTGCTACCTCTTTCATGCAGAATAATGGTTGCTATACAGAAACTACAGATATATTTCAGTACGTTCACATGCGGCTTGTCTACACCCAGATTCCGCAGTGAGCAATGCCTGCATGATTGCCGAGGTTTGTATTAGGTAAAATGCTTTTTCTCTATCAAATAATGCTATGTGTAAGGTCTGGTTATATACCGAGCATTTTTCTATCAGCTATTCTATTCTAATACCAGTGCTGCGACAGGGGACAAAGATGAGAAGGAAGGAGAAGCGCTACTAACAACTGCAGTGTATGTGAAAAATACACAATATACTCCCGAAAGACAAGCAAAAGTGCAAGCGCTTACTCCTTACCCCGTAAAAAAAAAAAAAAAAAAAGAACAGACATTATAGTTAGATATCCGAATATGAAATTTAATTCATGTGTATATACTGAACAGATACTTATGCACGTTTTGCTGTTCTTGTCAATGGGCTTCATACAATGCCAATTCATCTTGATGTGTGAACATAACTCTTGCCCTGTTAAAGAGAGGAGCACATTCTTTTTTGACACATTAGACACACTTGGCTTGTTCAGGTGAGTCTCAGTAATGTAGGACTAAATTTGATGAAGGAGCACCATTCAAAGACTTTTTGCGTTTTAATGAATTTCTCGGTCTAGCCCATATTATAGTTCTTGCCGCATTTAAAAGGTAAGTGATAGACCACGCCCTCTTCACATGGCACAAAATGCAACTTATATTCCACTTCGCAGGCTTTTTTTTTTGCTTCTTTTTTGTTTTCATCCTCTGGCACTTCTGTCAAAAAAAGCACAAAAGTTTCCTAGCTTATTAGGAGCCGAAAATAATACCTCAACCGCATATCTAGTGCCAACTTGTTTAAGCCTATGGGATAAATGATGGATGCATGATATCACTGCATACCTCTTTTTATCACTACTGGAAGGCCCCAGTGGATCATGTTTACGAAACGACTATCTTTTTCAGAATTTTATTGCAAGCAAGTGTTATCACGTCATTTGGGAAGCCGGCTAACGTTAGCCCCTGGACCTGTTGCTTGAAACTTCTGTCTATATCGGGGATGCATGATTTAGTAATCGCTGATAAGCATGGCACTGTTATGCTGCACTTAAATATCTTCGAATGCTCTGAATGATAACTAAGTAAAGGCTTTTCCGACCCATGTAGAAAGAACCAATAAATTTGATCTTCCTTCTTTTCCAACAGCCAAGATTGGAGCTGATTTCATTTCGTATTTCGAAAGTAAACATAAAAATTTGGAAAAAAAGTCAAAATAGCAGCAAGAAATTAGCCCCAATTCCTAAATGTATGAATGGAAGGGAACGAAAATCATGTTTGTTGCTCCTTTCTACAGTGGTCAGAAAAGCCTTTACTTATATTATTCAGTGCAATTGAACATAGGTAAGTGCGGCATAGCAGTGGCACGCTTAGGATCAGCGATTACTAAATCATGCGTCCATGCTAGACAGAAGTTTCAAGCAGCAGGTCCCGAGGCTCAGAATAGCCGGCTTTCCGAATCACTTGAAACACTTGCTTGTGATAAAATCCTGAAAAAGATAGTCGTTTGGTAAACATGATCCACAGGGGCCTTCCAGCAGAAAGAAAAAGAAGTATGCAGTGATATTATACATCCATCAGTTATCTCATAGGCGTAAACAAGTCCTAATAAGCTAGCAAGAATTTGTGCTGTTGTTGACTGAAGAGCCAGACAATGAAAACAAAAATGAAGGAAAAGGAAAAATGCCTGCCAAGTGCAACATGAGTTGCATTTTGTGCCGTATGAGGAGGGAGTGGTCAATGGCATACCTTTTAAATTTGGCAAGAACGAGTGCCGGGCTGCCCACATGTTGGTAAGTTTGGCGTCCATGTACGGTGTCTGCGACGTCGTTGCGATTTCTTGCGTAAATTTTTGGAGGGTCTTCCTCTGGTCCCTCGACCTTTCGGGGTAGGTCTGTTGCGTTTCAGCTTGTCCTGATTCTTCCTTCTCTTATAGACTGGTGGAGAAATTTCACGAGCATCAAGCCGTTTTGAAGGAATCTGGCTCTATATAGATATAAAGCACACATTCGCCATTGATGCTTACTTTCAAGACACAGCGGAGAACGGCCTTGGCAAACTCTTCGTGATTCTTATGAAAATTTTTTGCGTATCAGCGTTCTTTTTCCTTGTGCGTACGAGCTCCCTGGAGTAAATAGATTAAGGAAGAAAGCTGGAAGGCGGAAAGAGTGAACAAGACTGAAGAAAACGCGCATACGACTTCGCGATAGAAGATTTATCAAGAAGCTTCGTGAAGATATGTTTAGGACTCCTGTATTCAGGTATTACTAGGCAATAGTAATTTTATCGCTGTTATAAAAATGACAGCTCATGCTTTGCAAAAGCAAGGTTCGAAGGCATTAGCAAGTTTTTGACAGTGGTGGTTGCTGCATGGGCGCATATACGCTGACGTGCAAGGTTGCACCACCGATGCCACTTTTGCTGCCGTCGCTGTTGGTAAAGAACATCATTACGACAGTAACAGGTGAATTTAACCGAGCAAATTTATTACAACAGCTCGTCAAGGCGATTTTTTATATTAAATATTGAGCGGTGAGGTCACGTCTCTAGAGCATCGCTCGGGTACCTCCAAAGAGCATTTCAGCGAAGACCAAGTCATGTCATATCTCAGGTGGCCCCAGATAGATTTCATTGCGACTAGGTTCACACACGCCAAAGCCTTGCCAGTTTTCGCAGGATAGCCTTTTAATTCAATTAGCAATGTTTCGCTGTCATTATTATACGCCGTTCCTTTATCAAAGCCTTAGAACTATCACATGGTCTCCTTATTACTCTATGTCACCATCTGAACTCTTGTTTAGCACTTTCTTCTATCACCTCCATATTGCGTAGTACATCCTGTCTACCCTTCACTGAAACAAACGTGGCGTCGTTGTGACTGTGATGTTACATACTTGCTTTCTAAAGAGTATTCCTGCCGAATTCGCTCTGACGAACATTTTATCGGGGATGTCTTTTTCTGTTCATGAGGAGGCACAGGGACATCGCTCAAATCGCTGACTGCGGCCGATAAAGCTAGCTCATATTGGCTGCCGGCAGGTTTAATGCGCCCAGCTTCAATTATATGATAAAAAACGATTGCCTGATTCTGCATAGATTTTAAAAATAATTTTTTTCTCTCTGAAGTTCGTCAGACCAAGGCGAACGATGGCAGTGTCCGAAAGCGCTTGCTAGCGGCAGCCGTTGCAGTCGTCTTAGACCCAAGGAAAGACGCGAAAGAAAGTGGACGTGCAATGTCTTCAGTCTACACTGTGTGAAATAGAGACGTAGTGGAAAGGGCATGCAACACCAAATTTGGAGCTGATGTCTCATGATTTTAATGACTTCGCTGGGAGAGCTTGTATAGGTGGTAGTTCTTCGTTCTAATGACAGCGCATGTGCGACTTCCTACTTTTACGTAGGGCGTGTGTCAACATGAAAAATTGCGGCTTTGTACCCATATGAACGTACTAAAAAGGAAGTATTTTTCATAGCGCACTTAAAGGTTTACGCTCTGCAATGAAGGCAACAAACATCTATCCGTACGCAGGGCCAGGCTGCAACCTAAAGCCGTCATTTCTAAAAGGCATGTTAAAATATTAGACGTTTTTAGAAAATCGGCTCAGGTTGCATAGCGGTGCCCTCTACAGAATATTATTTACGGAAACGTCCCGACAACTCTCATTTTCCTTCTTCGTCTGTTCTTAAGCTAACAAATATATGTTGCGTTTAAGCGCTACAAGTGTAGAAAAGTAGCCATTTCACATAAAATCTGCGTCTATTGTACTACCAAGAGTGCTTGCAAACAAATTCGCTGCGACAACTTTGCAGATTTTTGCCACTTAGCTGTAGTCGAAGCTATTTTGATTTGATGTCGCACAAACGTTTCCTGAGGAGAATAGCATTAGTCACATCAAGACGCTTATCACAATTAGAACTTGTTGCCTACTTGCTTACTGAATGCAGTTGTTTTATCAGTTCGAAGTCAGAAGACACTTCATATCACCATACGTTGTTTTTAATCACACAAGAAAACATTTAAAATACAATATTTTGTACGCATAACAAATTGATTGAGCAGGACCTTCTCCATTTTATCGCTTTTACCCATAAAGCCGGTATATGTTGAGCTCCCAGGGCTGCACCTGCGTAGAAATAAGGAAAAAGAGAACTGCCTTTCAGAAAATACACGATCCAGAATATAAAGGTAAATTTAGGAATATTTGTCTGCTTAGGGGGATTTATTTTCTTTCCTACCTGTTACGGTACTAGTTTCATCGACAATATTGTTAACATTTCTGTTGTAGTGGGGCATTTAGAGTTATAATAATAGAGCGCTTTCATTATAAGGACGACTCTCACTGGTCACCGAGCCCTTAAAACGCACCCTCCAAATCATACGGCACACCTAGTTTGGTCGATAAGTGCTTCAGCAGAGCGCGCATTTGCGTGTAAAACTCTTTGCCACTACCGTCTATAAGCATATTTAACCAATAGACCGATTCCACCGTGGCTGTGATTTGATGACAACATTACAAAAATATGAGGTTGCAGTAAAAATGTTTAAGAGGTGCCAATAATCTAGAATTATTTTTTTGAGCACATGCTTGAGTCTTTCGCGTTGGCTATGGACCTTTCCGGGAAAAAACATCGCTCCGATTAGTCATTTATCCTCGAGAATGTGGAAGTGAGAACCTGTGAAAAGGAGAAGACATAAATGACAAAAATATCAATGACACTTCCCGTTCGCTACTCGTTGAATGCGACTCCACGAGCTCTGTGATCATGACAAAATGCCGATTAGTCAATGACACTATTTTTTGTTTCGTTGAGGCGCCTGTACAATTTTGCTAATTGATCCATCTCGTTGTGGCCTTAGTAAGAAAAATCTGTCTTTGAGATTGCGACACAAGCACTGCCAGGCGCATGAACGGAGCCAGGAAAAACCAGTTTTAAATACAGCATTTATTGTCTGCATAGGTGAATTGATGCATAATGATATTGCAAGGCTGTATAGCGCATATGCACGAAGATGACGGGAAACGGCACACGCACTAACAAGCGCTATCTGTGGAATGTTTTCATTCGCAGGTCATACCTCACACAAGACGAAGTTTTAATTTCTCCCTTCAGGTAAGTAAAAGCAGAGCTTTTGAATCAAACAAGTTGCGAAACTACGCTTCAAATAGTGACCGGATTTTGTGAGCATTTTTCGGGTGTCTATGAATGGTCGCGCCATCTGGAAGAGTTCAGTGCAAGCTTTTTGCTATTGCCGCCAATGCCTTCTGGAAATCAGTTTTCTCTCCTCTTTTTCATCTTAACTAACCACATGGCTGCTATTCTAATTATCTTTGCCGCTGCAAGTCTCCATCTAATTTTATTTTCCATAATGGTTGTGCTTTTATACACAATCAGAACGTTTGGAATTTACACGCAGTTTCTTTTTATGGCCGCGGTTGCCGCCACCATTCGTAAACAACCGAATTTTGAGCAATCAAATCCGCCGTTTTTTGATACATTTTGATACAGGTTTCGCAACGGGTAGTATTGAGGCGCTCTGAGTAGTAAACCCATAATCAAAACATGATAAATCGTCCGAACGCTTGGCGACAATTCAGTATTTTCATCCCTGGCTGCGTTTAGTTCTTTGATAGGCCGCCCTGAATGGCTAGCGACGAGGAAGCTTCCGTAACTGTAGAGACTGTCGTAATACTCATGAAGGGCATCTCAAGGTATACTGGAAATAGCTACTCCTGTGGAGACGCTGGCAAAGAAAATTATTTGTCCCTGGGGATGCTGGTTGGCTCAGAATATGTCGCGTCTTCTGCGGAAAGTGTGTGCGCTTCTGTAAACATGTGTAACCAATAGATAGATCGTACCCATCTAGCTGCTTATGCGCCTATTTTCCGCAATTTGATCCTTGAGGTCGAATCTGTGCTCCTCACTGCAGCCTCGTAGGACCACACACTGAAGCCGTGGATGCTGCAGTAGACAGTAGCAGCAAGACGGCAGCCCTTCATGCGGAACCAGAACACATATTTCGGGCGAATTCAGGCGCAGGTCTGTTCCTGGCAATGGGTGCGACGAGGGAGCACTGCTTTAGCGGCGGCCTTGACAACAGAATCGGCTGCTGAAATGTGCCTAGCTGAGCCATTGGGCCCATATGACTCCTTTGAGTCAGGTGACCTGTTAGGCACTCTGTGGGGCCACACAGATGATGTTGGGGCCTCTCGATCCACGTCATCTGCTGCTGTTCTGCTCAGGCGATGGAACCGCCCGACTTTAGTCTTCCGACAGCAATGTGCCCCTGCCCCACACCTACAAAGCCCCCCACCCTGCTGACGTCATCCCAACGTCAGTGGATTTTGTCCGAGCGGATGTCAATAAGATGGCAGTGACCTACACGACGTCACGCTGGCTCATCATGCACATGGAGTCAGGAAAGTAGCGGCCCGGCTCGACAGTGACCAGAAACCAGATGGGAGTGCTGTTAGGAAGCAGATCAACTGCGTGACGAGCCACTCAACTTTGCCCGTGACGGTGACGGCGCATGAGGATTGCAACATTCTTCGACAAAACTAGCAAGTATTGCATAGAGTGGTGGCTCATCTGGTTGCTGTCACAAGTCTGGCCAAAGACCCCAATGGCCTCTAGCTCCTTTCAGGAAGCCACGACTGTACTATCCGTTTATGAAACCTGGAAAAAAAATCGTGTACCGCGGGTGTGGAATCCCGAAAATCGCAAGACAATTACCGGTCCGCGTGCTCCAGTGAGCCAAGCCTAGGTCGTCCTCTGCACATGAGACGATAATACACAACGAACACAGGGGGACATGGGAAGTCCAGTTATACCTATCACTATCAGTAAAAAAACAACTCATTTCATGCGCAGCTGAATTCCTAACCTCTCAAATTATACGACACATCCTTAATGTTTTCAGTGTATTGTAATCCACGCTGCATCCGCTTACTAGGGCCTCAAAAGTATATTTAGCAGCCCTATTCATCCTGCGTAGAAACATAAGGAAATAAGTCGCTTGTCGTCAGACACATACCAAGGAAGGAAACAGACACTCAAATCAAGGAAAGCATGGGGATGTTTTAGTGGTTTAATCAATATCAATGGATGGTATAATTGTGTGATGGATAAAATCAATTAAATAAACAAATAGGGAAAAAACTGCCGCAAGACCCGTGTAGGATTCTGGCACGTTTCACCAAATTTCGCGGGCGGTACTCTATCTGCACTGAGCTACAGCTATAGGTATTTACCTGTCTAGTTTGGTTAGTAGGTACGTTGAGTATAAATTATCTTTTAGCGAATCCATCGGCGGCTGCCTCGACCATAGCTACGGCGTGAGTACGAGTTGTAATTATGCATTGATAGCTGGAGGACCCTATATGCTGTAGGTTCTTCATGCCTTGCATTGGTTCTAGTTGCATTTCTTATACTAGTGACTCTCAAGCAAACCTTGTTAGCAATAATAAATTGATTGTATTCTTCCGGAAAAAGGACGAAAGGATAGAGCACGTTTCAAAGTGTAAGCATTACGAATGGCGTCAATGGGTAGGAAAGATCGGTAGTTAACAGCTATAATTACTGGTCTGCTTATTGCTTTCCCTTTTGGAACACATCAAGTGATGAATTTCGTTGATATGAATTTATGTTCACAACACATCACGTTCAGAAAATCATTATGAATTTTGACGTGTTCAGTATCGGCTACAGATCCGTTATGGTGGTGCATAGGTTCGGGATCTTGACTTTTGCGCCCAAGGAGGAGGGACTGTAACGCGGCAGCGGCGCCAGCTTTTCCATTGAGGCGAAAAGCAAGGCGCCCGTGTGCTTTGCGATGTCTGTGCAAGTTAAAAAGCTCCAGGTGGCTGAAATTTTCCGAGCTCTCCACTACGGCGTCATTCATAGCATGGGTTGCTTTGGGATCTTAAACTCCACAAATCAAACCATCACGTTACAAATCCCGATTGCTAATGCTGCGAAATGCAAGTTTTGAAGACAACTACGCGGTATTTTCAGGTACATGAGGTAAATATATTTTGAAATCACAATACAATAAAAAGCTGAGAGCATCGATGGCAGACTGGGCATCTGAATATCCCTTGATGCGCGAACAACTAAAGAGGGTCAAAGCTTGTGTGTGTCGTAGACAATGGAGAAATTTGCTTTATTTGCTATCCCGAAAATGCGTTTTGCTGGGATCTGAAAGCTACTATTTGCCTATCACAATCCAGACTCAGGAGTGAATTTTGAGTTAATTGTTGTAATTTTGCTTGAAACTTTAGGGAGGCTTCGCATTTAAAAGTATAGCCCGATAGCATTTCCAAAACATGGACAATGTTTTGCGCCTTTATACATATATTTGTATTTTTTTCTCTTATAACCTGCCGGGCGATGACGTTACCGGTAAGCTCACACGCCGCTCCTTGAAATTTGATGCGTCCCTGTGCGCGTTTTTTTTATCTCGATGTAACGCCGCAATACACAAGCTCCACCTAGAAAGCTGTTACGCGATGGCGTTTTACATAATCGGACGACGCTTTTTGCGTTTTTTTATTCATTTTTTTTCGGCAGTGTTTTTTACACCGATACTTAGCATCAGGGGTCATCGCCTTTCCAATCTGAGCATTTTGACCGTATGAAGAGATTTATCATTTTTCATTTTTGCATATTTGGTTTGGTTTGTGGGGTTTAATGTAACAGAGCGACTCAGGCTATAAAACGCCGTAGGGGACGATACTGGAAATTTGAACACCTGGGGTTCTTTAACGTTCACTGACAGCACACAGCATACGTGCGCCTTGCTTTTCACCTCCATCGAAAAGCGTCTACCGAGGCTCTGAAACGACCCCGCAAAACTTGAGCACATGAGCGCCGTAAGTACTGCAACACACCGCCGATGTTAGTGATATAGTCACACCTCTCGAGTAGCATGCGGCCAGTCTCCACGTTGAGCGCGAGACTCTGGGTTGGGGGCGAGTACCAGGCACTTGATGGTGAGCAGGATCTGCTGGAGGCTCAGGTCTGGCTTCCAGTCCTTCAGGGAGTTGACGCATATTTCGCCTGATGGAACGGCCACGTTCGGGTGGAAGATGCCCGTCGTGAAGAAACGACTTGACGGCGACGTCACAGAGTCCTTTGGCCGTACCAGGCGCAGTTTGAAGACACCGCCAGCGTAGGGGTGCCCTGAGGTACCTCAATGGTGGCCTCATTGCATGTAGAATCCTCTTCGTTGACGATGACCGCGAATTACCCCGGGTGGCTGACGAACCAGGTTGCAGAGCTCCCGCGACACCTGCCGCAAAACGTGCGGTAGAAGGTTTTCGACGTTCGAGCTACAGGACATGTTGTAACCAGCCGACCAACACACGACGGTCTGTTTCGGGACAAGCCCCGAAGGTCCAGCGAGCAGCAAAACGTCGAAAGAATCGCCAGCACTGCCTGGCACAGCGGTCATCTTGCCACTACTTTTACACGTGGCTATCATCGGACTCGCAACACAAATCGTGAAGATCGAAGGCATACACCACGCCATGTACGCTGACGACTTATAGTCTGGTTTACCTCCGGGTCGCTCGGCCCGAAAGAACAACTACAGGCAGGGGCTTCCTGCGTGGAAGAATATGTGTCCATGCACGAGGCCTTTTTTTTGCCTCTCATGCTCCACAGAAAAATTCGAAATACTGCTAGTTCACAAAGAGAAGCACTAGGAAGAGACCCTCAATGTCTCCCTCGAAGGACAGCTACTTCCCGAAGAAGACAAGATACGAGTCTTGGGAATGGGACTGCAGAGCAACCAGAGTGCGGCCATACGCTCGGATTTCTAAAGCAATCGACCACTGAGATCGCCAGGATGTTCACGCTTGTGTCGCAGAAGCGGAGCGGCATACGAGAGGGGGATACCCTGAGCCTGGTTCAGACCCTAGTGCTCAGTCGCGTGGACTAAACCCTCCCGTACTTCAGCCTCACAAAGGAGAAGTGGAAAGTTAGGATAATATCCTGAAAGCTTGCAAAACAGCCCTGCACCTACAAATGAACACCTCCAACGCAAAATTATTACCTCTTGGAGTTTAGAACACCTTCGAAGAGAACAAAAAAGCCTAACTGGTCCCGCAGATAGCCAGGCTCCAGCAGACTCTTATGGGGTGCTCGCTTCTTAGGCGACTCGATCTAAGCGAAACTGCTGAAATCGAGAACTGTACTGCGAGCATACCGGACACAAATCGCCAGACGCTCAAAGTTTGCTCCCTTCCCCGGAACATGGACCCCAACTTGCATATGGCCCATAGGGCAGCCCGGGTGAAGTATGTACAACAAAATCTAGCTACAAAATCCACAACGGTATACACGGACGCGGCTCCGTATACACGAAGCTCACATAAAAGCGCAATGACGGCAGCTATTGATTCCCACCTGACAGAATTAGCTAGCGCGTCAGTCCGGAATTGCACAGTAACCGAAGGGGAGGAGCTGGCCGTTGCTCTGGCGGTGGGAGCCGGGTATGGAAGCAACACGTCCCTTACCATTCTTACAGATTCGAGAGAGGCGTGCCGTAACTACATGAACGGCCGCATAGGTCGCACCGCGCTGAGGCTCCTCCTGAGCGCGACCCCATCAAAGTCGCACACAACATTTACTGGGTTCCAGGACACATCGACATAGCCGGAAACAAACGCCCCGACAAGGTAGCTCGAGGGTATACGAGCCAAGCTTCCTCCAATCAGGCGATCTACCCCAGCGAGTCGGCCCTACGTACTCAGGAATTCTGAACTACTATAAGGGGGTACGGAGCCGCTATCCGCCGCCTCATCCAGATCTAAATCAACAAGAGGCAGTGTACTAGCGAAGACTGCAGATAGGAACATTCTCAAACCTGCATATCCTTAGAAAGATTTAGCCGTCGCAATATCGGGACACCTGCCCGTGGTGTGGTAGGAAGCCTCCGTTATACCACATCACGTGGGAATGTAGTAATAAAGATATATTTCGTAAAGACCCGAGTGCGGAACAGTGGGAGTGCCGGCTCTCCAGTGGCGATCCGGGTTGCCAACTAAGTCTGATTCAGTCCGCCCAGAGAGCAGCCAAGCTCAGCGGAGCCATGTAATAGGGGCACCGACCATGTGAGGATAAGGAAAACAGACCTCTTTTTTCTCGTCTGCTACTAGCACAAGACCTTTCTAGATAAATTAACGTCTTTCCTATCCTATCCTAGTGATATAGTTAGTTGACCAATTATATGCTGAATTTTCCTAAATAGCCTCATCAATTATTGTATTTTCCACCTGAGCTTTTTGACACGTTTGAACCACTTTCCATGGTTTTTTTCTTTTATTCTATTATTGTAAGTAAATAATCAACCACTCACTCTAAATTTTCCTAATTAGAATTTTAAGCAATCGCTTTTAGTTCTGAATATTTTGACACCTTTGTACCGCTTTTTGATTGTTTCAAATTATTTCATGAATTACTATGATTTCATTACCTCGTCATCGCCTATCACAAATGAATCCTCATAAACCATAAGAAGCACAAATTTACAAGATAAGATTTTTTCCACAGCGTCTGATTATTTCCGAAAAGCTGTGCCGGAGAGTAATAATATGGCTCGGACGGCTTTTCGACCGAAGGAGCTCTATGAGCTATCGCTTAGGACTAAGAACAAAATGTCAACACCTATAGTGATTATCGTTATTATTGTAGCTAGTGCAAAAGCTGCAAAACTCACCAGAGAAGTCATCGGTGTCAAACTCCCGCGGTGGTCGATGGCCGCACGACTGACTGCTCTGCCAGGCTCGGCGATGTTCCGGCCATGCAGACTTGGTGACCGCCGACGTATGTAGATGTTGACAGCTCCGGCTGATACCCGCTCCGTGTACTCCGAGCATGGAGTCTCATTGTAAGCCCAAAAGAGTAGAGCCCTGGTGGACCAAGGAGGTCGCTGGTCACCGGGCTGACAGCTCCGCAGACTCCACGCTGTGAACCCAGTTCTCGAGCCGGTACCCGATGCCACGCCAACGCGAAGGCCTCAGGAGGTGCGTTGAAGGAAACCAGGCTTCCATCAAAGTACCAGGAGGAGAGCTGTTGGACGATGGCTGGTTGCTGTGAAAGAACGCTCGGCGCAGTGCCTACGTTCGAATAAGCGAGTGCTGAACGAGGAACGCGGAACACGTGCGCTCGCGTAATTCTACTTTGCTGTTCTGCCTCTTCATCTTCGTGGAGTTCTCGCAAGGAACAGTACTAGCAAGGCTTTTCGCGCAAATATAAGTCAGCAGTTCCATGCGAGACGCGCCTGAGTCAGGGAATACCGCATAAATCAACAAATGTTACTTTACAAAGATTCCTTTGTACAAAGCAGCCTATTTTTTCTGGTGCCATACTAATCTTTATTTTTATTGGTTCAGGGCATCTACTGTGCTTTATAATCTTCGCTTTAGACGCTGATAGCGCTGAGAGCTTACATTTGTACAGAGTCAAAGCATTTGTTTTTGTCTTCAAAATAAGTAGTACTTTGCTGTAGTGTCCTCAAGAAACGGCGTATATTCTCCGCTTTAGAATATTCGTATGGCAATAAACGTATCGCCTAGCATATGCGAGCGGAGTATGCGAGAGGTAAAAGAGAAAATACTACTTTAAATGTACAAAAACTCTTTCAGAGCCCAACATTGACCGCGCATGTGGAGTCACAGCCTGTAACGAACGGCCAAGGGTGAAGAGGTTGAGGGGTTTACTGGATTGCCGTCTGATTTCCTGACACCGGACGGAAGAAAGACGAAAAAATAGGACATTCTCGTTCACGCTCCCTAGGAGAAAAGTCGTATGAAAAGGTCTAGCGCTTAAACAGTGCCCACCCAAAAACGTGGACAAATTTCAGATGCATTTAGAACAATATCTAATGCTAAGAAAGAAGATGCAATTCTTCTCATATATTTTTCTAACCCTGGCAACCGTAGATCTATCTATGAATATATCAAAACGTAGGGGAATGGACTAAAGTGTTGCCCTCTTTTTAAATATCGCCCAGGTACAGTATACCCCTCCCCCCTTGAGGCGAAAAAGGTGAACTGGAATCCATATTCCAAGCCGCACATTTCCACGCTCACATTACCTCTCCTTCTACACCAATAATTGAGGATTTTCAAAGAAGTTCTTGCACCAGCAGTTTCGTGAAGTTGCAGGAAATTCGTGGATACCCGATTTTGAGGTGGGTCATAATTTTTCCAGAATCTACTAGTACTTTCTGCTACTTCAACGTTGCCGCCGAACTAAGCCTGGGCGTGCACACCAGACATTAGCGCTAGCCAGAAACGCGCTAGGTCGGCGAGACGCCAGCAGCCCTTCGCGCTTGGCGCAACACGAAGAGAATGGCAACCGATGAAATGGATACCTCTGCGGAGGATTTACCAGAAGCGCCGACTACTTCAGCAATAGCTAATGGACAAGAAGACGACACGGGTTGGAAAGTGGAGACCAGCCGGAAAACGAAGAAGGAACGCGCCCAACCTACTGCGCAACTTTCACAGCAAGCACAACATGCAAGCGACGGGCAGGTGAGCTCTTCTCGCAAGTCTCCTAACATTAAGAACCGGGTGATAAGAGCCTCACGCATGCCACCCCTGCCGCAAGACAACATCAAGATAGTGCGTCGCCCAAAGGGCGGCTTGAACTTGCAAAAGGTCGGACCTACCTTAGTGAGCAAAGCCATAATGGCAGCAGTTAATCGTGATCCACAGCAGACCACGGAGGACATAATATGTCCAAATATTCCGCAGAACATCATGGGGGCGAGAACGCCCTTTCGAGAAAATGCAGACAAGTATGCGCAAGTAAGGGCTATCCGAATAGCCGGAAAAGAGTACGCAGTCAGCGCTTACAAAACTGCCACAAGCGACACCTGCAAAGGGGTAATCAGACACATCGATAGCGCCGACGATCACAGGTCGATTGAAAGAAACATTGTGAATGACCGCAACCCCTTGGCACTAGCGGCGAAAAGAATCAAGGACTCAGGATCAGTGATCATTGTGTTCGATGGTCTTCGCGTCCCAAACTTCGTTAGGTATGGACCCACACTGGTACCCTGCTACTTATATCGCAGACAAGTAGACATATGCTACGTATGCGGCATACTCGGACATCGTGCGGACGTTCGCCCCGAGCCGGGCTCCACCGAATGCAGGGGTTGCGGACTTCCTAACCCCACCTCATCCCATGTGTGCGATCGATCCGAAATGCAAGCTGTGCGGGGGCTTGCACGTGACGGCGGACAAGGTGTGTAGGAAACGCTATCCCATTCCATACGTAGTACGCGCACGACCACAACGAGCGCGACTGGAGCAACAAGAGGAAGTACAGCTAGTCGAAGACAAGCAGCACGCGGCACGAAGCCGATCTAGGTCCAAGACGCCGACACGCAGCCGCTCCCGCTCTCAATCGAAGAGCCGCACACATGCGAGGACAAACAGAAGTCGTTCTCAGGTGCGCTTCGGTGGAAAGGACAACTGAGGCGATGGCACATGGGCGGACAAGGTCAGAGATGCTACCTCGCCTCCAAAGAAAAGTGAGTCCTGCAATCCTGATAAAGAGCGAATAGCTATGTTAGAACAGAAACTAAGAGAGCTAAAAGCCGCTTATACTAAGCTAACACTCGAATTAACTGCAATGGGTAAAGCGAACAGCCGTAAACAAACGCTCACACCTGAGCACTCGTTGAGACGAAGAGACATGAAGAACAAATCGAAGGATGTCGGCCTTCTAAGAAGCGCGCTTTAACGCAACCGCGAACCACGAAGGACGCTATGGACGCTATGAGCGAGAATATGAGGATAATGCACCAGAGCATAGTGCGAATGAACGAGAAAATAGACATATTTAGCTCACGAGTACAGAAAATGGAAATGTATATAAACAATACGGCAGTACCGACAATGGCAAGGATGAGTTCACAACACATCGGTGCGCAAGGCCCACCTCGCGATGGTCTCACTGCAAGCGAAGGAGGCTACAACGGCCAACATGACAGTGCTGAATAAGACACGCAGTCTCCACGTCTGGCAATGAAACTGTAGGGGGATCGCCTAAAAAAAGGCGGCCCTCGTGCAGATGGTCAAATCAGAAACCGAGAAACCACACGTAATCATGCTACAAGAAACACAAAGGGGGGTGTGTTGGTTGTTCTACGCATGTGTGGTCTTTCCTATATATTGCAGGTCTTTTCAGTGCAATAAACCAGATGTAGTAGCGCTTGTCCCGTGTCCCGCCTTTTAACTCGTGTGCGTGTGTTTTTTTGCGCTAAGTATGCCGTCTGAAGAAACACTCACAACCGAACTGGCCGTTACGGAATATACGGCCGAAGCCCACAGAACGAGCAGGGCAGAGGCGTCGCTTTATTGATTGGAAAGAAGATCCCGTACATTCGGCATGAGATCCGCCACGCAGTCTGCTATCTAGAGCACCTCACGATTGAGATCATACCGAACGACCACGTAGGAAACAAGCAAAGCATCTTCCTCACCAATCCATACAGCAGCCCTAAGGATACGAGGCAAGGGTTTAGAGGCACTCTGGCCAAGATTGCACACATCGCCAAAGACAGTCCGCTGATTATAGGTGGAGATTTCAACGCCCCACACCAGGCTTGGGGCTATGCGTATCCCTCTAGCAAGGGAAATCGTCTTCTCACGACAGCCTCCGATCTCGACTTTACGCTGATCATAGACCCGGAGACCCCAACCAGATGTGGCACTTCCACACGTCGAGACACCACACGGGACCTTACTTTTGTCCGGGGCCTAGAAAAATGTGCCTGGTACAACTCGGGAATAGACCTTGGCAATGACCACGATGTTCTCCGAATTGGTGCAGAGATACCGGGAAAGAGGCAAAGGGAGTACAAACTTATCGATTGGGACAAATTTCGTGCAATATAGGCGCAGCCATCCAACTCATCAGGAGCAACCACAAAGCACACGATATCGAGCTGGACCGAGCAGCTCAAAGCAGACATCGCAGCCTCGGAACGGAAAATTACCACGGACATTGAGGAAGAGAGGATGGACAGTCGGCTAGCGAATCTTCTCGAAGCCAAACATTCCATTCTAGCCAGGTGGAAGGGTAAACGTCTTAACAGAAGACTACGAAGGAAACTTGCCGAACTCAACAAGACCATTGAACAACACTGCATGGTTCTCTCCCGACAACAATGGGATGAAGTCTTTAACTCCCTCAACGGGCAAATACGCAGAGGAGGTGGGTGGGGACTCATAAAACACCTCCTCGACGAACACAGAACAAAGTCCAAAACTATGCAACGGGTCAGGCTAAGTAAATTAGTACATCGCGAGAAGCAAAGCAGTACCGCCGTAGCCCTTCTGAATGACCTTGCCGAACGGTACCTACCGCTTAAATCGGGGCTACCCAGTACCTTACGAAGGAAAAGCTATGACGGTGCCCCAAACTCAGACTTCACGGACCTCACAATACGGACTTCACAGAAAGTCGAATTACTATTCGCTATTCACAAGCTCAACAGTAACTCTGCAGCTGGCCCCGATAGTATCACAAATCGGGCTATCCGAAACAAACTCAGACTTCACGGACTTCACAATACGGACTTCACAGAAAGTCAAATTACTATTCGCTATTCACGAGCTCAACAGTAACTCTGCAGCCGGCCCCGATGGTATCACAAATCGGGCTCTCCGAAACTTAGAGGACGACTCGGTCAGGTTCCTAACGCAATAAATCAATGAAGTCTGGAAAGCTGGCCAACTACCTGCAGATTGGAAACATGCCAGTACGGTCCTCATCCCAAAACCGAGCAAGCCGCTGGGCCTACCCAACCTAAGGCCGATCTCACTGACGTCCTGCCTAGGAAAGCTAGCCGAACAGGTCATCCTGAATAGACTATCGGAATACGTAGAACAAAAAGGAGTACTTCCCTTACAATATGATTGGCTACAGGCCAGGTCTCTCAACGCAAGGCGCTATGCTAAGAATCAAGAAACGTCTGTTGGATCGCCCCAGACGAGACACCAAGGTGCTACTGGGACTCGACGTGGAGCAAGCTTTTGACAAAATCCAACATCAAGCCATTTTCAAAGCCATATCTGACCACAATCTCGGAACACGCTTCTACCACTACGTCAAAGCGTTTCTGGGGGATCGAACGGCCACTCTTCGGATAGGCGTGCACGCCTCGGAAAGCTTTCATCTGGGCGATAAGGGAACACCACAAGGCTCAGTACTTTCACCATTCTTATTTAACTTGACGATGACAAAGCTTTCTCGCGCACTGGGTGAAATTGCTGATGTGGAGCACACCATATACGCAGACGATGTTACCATCTAGAGCACCGGTGGCAGCGATGCGGAATTGGAAGCGCGCATGCAAGAAGCCATCACGGTTACCGACGCTCATCTTGTCCCAATGGGACTTCGCAGCTCTTCAAGAAAATCCGGGCTACTCGCCTACCACCCCCCAAGACCAGGGCGCCCGTCAAACAACTGGCGCCGACACCACACACCATGCATAGAGTTACACGACACGGATGGAAATCGCATACCTACGGTCGACAAAATACGAACTCTACGATTAATCATCCAAAGCAACAGGTCCAACTGGACGATGCTTGACAGCATCACGATCGAGATTGCAAACGCGATCCGGATGTTTCGGCGCATCATAAATAGGCACAGGGGACTGAGCGAGGACACCGCTATTCAAATGGTCCATGCTTTTGTACTCTGTCACATCACATACGGGGCTGCAATGCTCAACTGGAAAAAGGAATATCAGAGAAGGCTTGAAGTACTCATGCGCCGAGCTTTCAAAACAGCGTTGGGACTCCCCGATAATGCCTCCACTGAACTACTCTTACAGCTAGGAGTGTACAATACCCTTGCCGAAATCATCGAGGCACAGCACACGGCACAAATTTCACGCCTATCAAGCACCAAAGCGGACAGAGAGATTCTCGTCAAGCTCGGCCTGAACACCATAGTTGAAAGGGACAACGTCCTGCAGTTACCTAAAGTCGTGCGAGAAGCAATCAGTGTCCCCCTTCCCAAGAAAGGTACACCCGATCCACAATCAAGGAAGGAGGCTCGCCCGCGCCATAGCCCTCGCTGCGGACGCGGCACAGTTTCCCGACCAGACAGCTTTCGTGGATGCAGCGTACATACCGGGAAAGCATGCCTACTCGGTAGCAGTAGTCGACGGACGCAGGCGTACGCGCAACTCACTCACACTTTACACCAAGAAGCCAGAGGTAGCTGAACAAGCAGTGATAGCACTAGATTTAAAATACTCGAACTTCACAATGTATACAGCGACTCTAGAGCAGCCACTCGAGCTTTCGCCATGGGCGGGATAGACAAGACGACCCTACTGGTCTTAGGCGGAAGTAACATCACCGATCACTTCATCGTATGGTTCCCGGCACACATGGGCAGCTTAGGGGGTGGCCGGCGGAATCTCAAAGTGATCGCACACGAGGCGGCGCGAGGACTCATCGACCGCGTCCCTCCGGTTTCCCCTGCTACTCCACATATCGAGTACAGAGATCAATTATTCACCTACAACGAGCTCACTAAGCACTTTTATTTAGGCAGACGAGCATTTCCCTACCCGGATACGAAATTCACCCGCAGCCAATCAGTCACGTTACGCTTGCTCCAAACGAGCTCATACCCCAACCCCTGGCGCATTAAGCACATCGACCCAGACTACGGCGGACAACATGTGTATGAACGGTGCAGTGACCGTATAGACTTAAACCATATGCTATGTGGTTGTGCATCGAGCGACGCCTACGCCAAGAACAAGGAACATAGGGACAATGTGTTAAAAATTGCTTTACTACATGATCAGCTTCGGGCTGTCCAGGAGGCCCGCGCGGCGGCGGAGAGCTTTGGGTTCTCTCTGCCGACGTGGGAGCTGCCCTCTGCACCTGCCGCCTAGCCGAGTGTCCTTCAGGACCCTACTGTGGGAAATAAAGTTTTTTCAAACCAAAACCCCATTAATTTTCGGTACTGGCTTCACTGAGGTGTCTGCGTCTGAATTAGTGTCTGCAGTTATATGCCTGCGTTTTGCTGCCCCTGGGTTTGACAGAGAAAGAGTTGCCGTGCTGAAAACTATAATGCAAGACTTTGGCGTGAACCTCTTGAGATCATGAATTGAATTCGAAAAAGTCTGGATTCCACATGATTGGAAAACTGTGAAAATAATTTTATTGCTGAAGACTCGGGCAAGTGTTTTGGTCTCGACGTAGTCGGCCTATTCCTCTCATTCAGATTTAAGTAAGATTGTAGAACAGCCGTATAACAAATCATGTGCTGAGGCTTTAGCGAGCTCACATTGTTTTTCGACGGACGTTCTTGACCCGGAGCACGCACGTAGACTTGCAGAGCTGCATCAGTGCTGTTATGATGCAAAATAAGGTAGTATCAGCTCTAGTTTCTTTGGATATCACAAATTTTTACGACATCGTAGAATGCGGAATATTTCTTCATAAACTACCTGGTCTACAAACTCCTCCGTAGTTCTTCGCGCACATGAGGGACCCCTCAAGAGACATGTCATTTGTCAGCTATAAAGGCACTTTAAATTCTAACACCTGCCCAAAGTGAAGAGCTGCACCACAAGGCTCTCTCTTATCGCTAGTATTGCTTGTGTAAAAAGCAAACCTTTAATACATTTATTACACTAATGCGTGCTAATCCTATTCACTCGCTCGTCAGATTTGATCGGTATGCAAACGATTGCTTTCTTGGCTTAAGCCGCAAATAATCACAACCTGTATGGTATGTTGGAACAGTGGCTATGGAAATGCTTTGGAAGTCTGGCTGTACAGCCTCAAGTTAGATTTGAATGTGAATAAATGTGGGGCGGGCGCCCTCGTTTCACCACTGGCGTCCCCTTTTGGTGTTTATTTTCCATATCATTCGGCCATAATTCTGCCGGTTGGTTTTCTGAAACACGCGGTCGGCAATTATATTGGTGGCCCCAAATGAGAAGCCTTGTGCTTAAAGAGTGGGTGAGGAGCTACAACAAATAATTACATGGTTTCAACGCAGCAGAACCGAGTGTGGCGCGAAAGCTGTGGCTGCGGGCGACAGAATGTTGCATCTAATAGAACCAGCGTACCGTTGGTGGAATCAGATTTCACCGGCATTTTAGGTCGCGGTGATGAAGGCGTTTATGACATCTAAATGTGGGGGGGGGTGGGGGGGCACTTAAACTCCGTCTTTAAAGGTCCACTGAAATGGCCACCAAGAAGCCACTGATAAACGTGTTCAGTGTGTAGAACAAATCCTTTTGAGCATTAACCCAAAGTATAACTCCTTAGAACAAAGCCAGCGATTTATTATTAATTTTCAAAAACATCATTTTTTGAAGTTCGCGGGCAAAGAGGTCGTCGTTTGGCGGTGTCGCATGGAACTATTTTCTTAACCCGTGACTGCACGGGTGAGTTGACTGACAAGGCTTGCTTTAAGCTGCTATTCGCTGCGGCCACTGCAGCCATGACGTCACGGACACACTTCCGGTAGCTGCGAAAGTCGTCTGCTCGTGCGCTGCTCGAACAGGCGGCCATTGCCCATCAAGTACAACAACCGAAGCAGATGCAGTGATCGGCGGAACGATGCTGTATTTACAAATATCTTATTTATATAACGTGGTTTTAAGAGTACCGGAGTGTCGTCCGACAAGGCGCCAACAGCACAGTCAAGCACCGCACCATGGCAGCACCTCTTCGACCGCCGTAAACACCGCCGCTGTGGCCCCTCCTCCCGCATACGGTATGCCATACGCGAACGCCACGGCGAATCGTTAGCACCTATGTCCGAAATCAAGCGTGCTAAAATTTGTTGGCGTCTGAAATACTGAGCCGAATATCAAGTATAAAGCCCTCGTGAGGATCACTGACAAGCAGCAAATCGCTGGTAAGAGCGATAGCCGTGATACAAGCAAGTTTCTGCTCAAGCCAGCTGCCGCTGGTGCAATTCGGCTCATCCGATCTGCTCGTACTAGTTCTGCGATTAATGCGTCGCCAGAGTTAATCCTATAATTATTTTACTATGGCAGGATAGGACTCACAATAAGGCAGTTTCATAAGTAGACGATTTACGACAGCGCTGATCAGTTCCAAAGCGCCGACCGCCGCGGCTTCGAAGCGAACCAATTTAGGCCTAGCGACGGCTAGGGACGGTCACGCCGTAATGCGTTCGCCGCGCTCGAGCGCCCCACCCCCGCGGTAATTGTGTAACGTACCTCAGCCTGCTCGCGGCATCCCGTGCTGCAAGCGTTGCAAACTCATGTACTTTCATAGCTAAGGCCGCGCATTTTTTGACGTTCTGCTTCGGTACGCAGTCGCTGCGCTGTCGGCCGTAATCAAAGACGTCGGGCAGCACCATATTCTATACATCGATCTTTAAACTTGAAACAGTGGGCAAATGAATAACTTTGTGAAGCAGACCCGCTCGTACGTTTCGCGCTCTCGGGCGCCGACGAATAGCCTCCGTCAACAAAAAACAACCATAACATCGGTTAACGACGCAAACCGAGGTCGCCAAGTTTGTTTTGCTATAACCGCGGTTAGTGGTCTAACCATATTTTGGTCCGCCGTGTAAAATGGGCTAATCACGAGTTCGCAGTTACACTAACCGTCGCTGCGCGAACTCGCGAATTGCATGCGAGCGAGGACGGGTTGACGCGAGTACGCCAGCGAGCGAGCGCGTGGCAACCGGAAGTTCGTCGAAGTGACGTGTTTCTGGGCGGAGCTTTGTAATTGCTCGTATACTTTATTTTTTTATGGATCCCTTCGCCGTACGAGTTGAGAGAGAAAATTGGAAGGGTCATTTTTAATCGCCGATATCTCCGGTGTTGCAGAAGCTAGATCGAAACTTTTTGCGGAAGAATGATGGGTGGTTTAATATCTATCAGTGTTATGGCGTTGTTTACCCTTCTTGGTGACCCATTTCAGTGGACCTTTAAGGGTATGACGCGATAGTGTAAGCTACCAGCCCGCATATGACGCCTCGCTTTAATCAAGCTGTATGAACGTGCCTTAGTGGCCTATAGGGGCGACATGAATACCAGGGCCCTGGCGGGCTTTTTCTGGCATAACCGTCCCATGTGAAACGAGAGACCCACGTCTGCAGCTCGTGCCCTGGTGCCACGGTGCCTCGCCGACGGCTTGAAAACCTACTGTAGTGTAGATTTCGCTGTGAAATATAGCATGCGTCGGACATTCTGCTCTTTCTTTATATAAGAACTATCTATGGCCAATACTTAAATATTTCTCCGTTTTCTTTTCTGGGGGCCAAAGATGCAAAACTGAACACCTGTGTGTTTTGGAACAGAACGCTCTGCGCGTTTTCTTAGTTCTGCCTAGAACAGTGGGTAATGCTGTGCTGTAATTGGAGGCGCGGATACCTAACTTAAATTCGCCGTTTCAGCTTCTTTACCTTAACCAACGTTTTAAGGCATATGGAGCCAGTTCTTGAATTGTCTAACCGCATATTTACACATAGCCCGTTTCAATTCCTTGATATTATTGGCCTAGGCATAAGCTACCTAGGGATGTATTCACTAATTCCCCGCGGTCGACAATTTCCACATCAATCAATTATTTAGCACTATTTAACCACCAGAGGCCTAATACTGTATTCTGATTTTATGACTCCCTCTCATGGAATGCTAAGAGTTTGCCAATGTATTAAATGGACTGAGAGAGGAGTGTCTACGCAATTTTGCTAACCATGTTGCCATTTTGAGAGTTTCAGAATGAAAAAGCAGCTATTGGAATATGCTGCCGGGCTCTTGTCTGCAGCTATTATTTCGGGTCCCTATTTTACTCGCTGAGTTTCTGGTCATTGAGGTGGCCTTAATAAAGATTCCTTCGAATATGTCTAAAGTTAATACACTTTCCGAGAGTCTTTCCCTCTTGGCAGAGCTCGAAAATTCCAGGGATATTCCCCTCAGCCGTTTCCTTCATTTTGTGTGTCACCTTATTATAAGAAGTATGTTTTCACCGGGTCCCTGGCCACTGTGCCATTAGACCTAATGAGAGGGCAGATGTTTTTAGTAAAGTCCGCCCTTGGTGAACCTATTGCCTTTTGCGTTCCAAATACTGTCGACTGTACTACAACATGCTTTCAACAATTGAAGTGCGTCCGTTCCGGGAACCATGAGCCACTTCTTGTTGCATCGGATTACCAACATCTGAAATGCCACTGGGGTGGTGGAGGTGGTAAAACTTTATACTCCAGCAGATACAGAACAGGCATCCACCTAACCGCCTACATAACGGCCTGAACTCTTTGGACACGAGCGGCGTGTTCGGCCAGTCTGATTACATCTAGCTGAGTCTCAGGGAGTGAGCTCAAAAGAGTCTCTCAAAATTTTTCTATTTTTGACGATTGATTTATATTTTTTTTTTCTGGACACATCCGTATCATATGTACCAGATCCAATTTATCCTCACAAAGTGTGCGGCTTTGAAATAATTGTTCCGGTTACCACTGAGTTTGGGTAGCTGGATCGGAAAAGTCCTTTATTGTAAGTGCCCCTGGAGTGTGCGGATGGGCAGTTCACAGCAATGTCAGAAGGTCACTTGTATCATCAAGGGATTCAACACAGGCAGCTGGAAAAATATTCGAAACAGAGATTGTCTAAGGAAAGTGCTCTGATAAATGTGTCCTAGCAAAGCAGAGTTAAAGGAGGGGTTGGAAATGTCGGGTATGTTGAGTTCTCTCTATTGATATATAACGTGCAAAATTTTATTTAAACTTCATTGTTCTTCAGAATGCTGTTTTGTGTCACCTGGGTTAAGAGCTGAGTGGAGCGGCATTATTCTGAGAGATGGGGCAATTAGTGAATATAAGGCTATATGGACATCGGGCAGACTGAGGCAAACGCCTTCCTGAAAGAGTTTTCCAGCATTTCTATCAGATAGACCGTACGCTAGAAGAAATGTATTTACTCTCTAGTCAGGTTTTAGATATTCCATTGACAGAAAATATTGGGAGGCATATCTAATTCAGAAATTTAGAGCACTGGAACCAACAGGAATAATAATCCCGAAATGAACAAAAAACGGCTAAACATATTCGCTCTGCGCCATAACAAGTCGGGAAAACAATCCAATATAGCGTTCATTCTACAGATCGTTCACAGCTCGTGTGCACTATAACGACCCTGCGCTATATCACAAGTTTAATATGTTTTTCCGAACATGTCTCCTTCTTATCATTTTCTACAAGTTTTCTTTTCCTTTTCTTCAGACTACGTCAGAATCAGCAGGTATGGTTCACTCGATTTGTTATTAATGTGTTTCTTTGTACTTCTACCCTTGTTTCGCAAAGCGTTTGGTAGCTATTCTTTTGAAATGCATTCTTTATCAGGGCCGTTTGGAATGCCTGCCCCTTTTAAGAATTGCGTGTCAGCAGCGAACCTGCTTAGGGGCCTACTCATCATCCACCCCAAATCATTGTTTTTCCTGCTGCCGTTTTTTATTTTTTTTTGGGGGGGGGGGGGGGGGGGGGGCGATACTGATTCCAGGCTCAGATCTTCATTCCGAAGAAACATTCGTCCCTTACTTGCCCTACTTCTTTCTACCCTATTCTCATCCTTCTACGCGTATTGAAAACGCCGCCAGTGAAAACTGCCTAGACCAAGACAAGTCCATTTTTTATATTTTTGTTATTTAATACTGTGAATCCCATCAGGGATTGTAACAGGAGGGGCTATGAGCATATTATACTAAAGCATAAAAGCATACACAATAATACATGGTGTAGAGTGTTAAATGCAGCTTACAACAATCGAATAACACAGATAATATCACATATATTAATTACATGATTACGGATGATAGAGCGAGGGGATTAGTATTAGTTGTAATTGACATTCAAGGCACAATCAAGGTTTAAAATACTAAAAAAGGAGAAAATCGACTATAATGAATTCAAACCTTGAATCAAGCACAACAGGCAAGTAAATATACCAAGAGAACAAGGAAGCATAAAAATAAGGAATACAATTGTTACTGCAATGGGTATAATTCATCTGCAACAAGGGAACAAAACTCAGCTAAGGACGTGCTGTTAATAATGCGGGTGTGTAGATTGTTCTATTCTCGCGTTGTCCTTGGAAAAAATGAGTATTTGAAAATATCAGTATGAAATGAGAATTCGCCTAATGTATGCGTAAGGTTATAAAGGATTAATCTGTTCGAGGACGTCGGCATGTACTTTGTAATAGGCAGTTTTAGTTGATTGTGTATTATCTGGTATATGATTTTAGGTCCTGCAAGATAGGCTCTGTTTTCGAAGGTTAGTGGTTCTGTACGTTTGAGTAATTCTGTTGGCGAGTCTGTAATGGAGTGTTTATTTTATATAAATCTTAGTGCCTTTCTTTGTACTGCCTCCAGTTTTTTAATGAGCTGTTTAGTAAACGGGAACCAAACGGTATTAGCGTACTCTAGTACCGGTCTGACAAGTGTTTTCTTTGCAAGTAACTTTGTTTCAGGTGGTGCTAGTTTAAGACGCCTGTTAATAAAGAATAGCTGTTTTAGGGCGGTTGACGTGGTGTTAACATGAAAGTTCCACCGGAAGTCAGAAGTTAGTGTCGCACCAAAATACTTGTGCTCATGAACAGATCCAAGGGGAATGTCGTTAAGGGTGTACTGAAATGCTGATCAATGCTTTTTTCTTGTTATAATAAAAGAACAGACATTTTAAATTGATATTCATTTGCCAGTCATTGCACCACTGATATACTGCTGTTATGGCGTTGTTTAAAGTTAGATGATCATCAATGGAGTTAATTTCCTGATAAAGAACGCACTCATCAGCAAAAAGTTCAATATTATGTGAAGCGTAAGCTGGTAACTCATTTATAAAATTAAGTTTGCCACAAGGCATAAGTTGAGAAAGGGGGAATGAGATGCAGGAGATAGAAAGTTAAAAGAAGGAGTGAAGTCCAGTTGCGCTTATGTATTCGAGAAGGTTGGCAGTGTAGCGATTGTCCATTGTCCATTTCTCATAATCACAATCGCGATTCCACCGCAGGCCCACCTTCATGATTATCCGTTGCCTAATGTGAGTCGTTGATGGACACGTCCACAACAAGTGACGCACATCGCAGACGTCAGGTGGAGTGTTACAGTGAGGGCACCTGTCAGTCACTGGTAGATCTTTTTCTCGCCATCGATGTCGAACAGATGGGGTCAGAGCCGCCCCTGCCCGAATCCGGCGCACTGTTACCTCCTCCTCCCGAGTAAGACTACGGGGGAGAGGGTGCGAACACGGAGGAATGAGAGCGCGTTTTCGCTGGCGCAGAACTTGCGAATCGGAAACGTGGGACAGGAACGGATCTGGGGGAAGAGGGGAAGGTGGTGGATCGGCTGATGTGTTTATGTGCGTCATAGCATCCGCTTGGATATTATGTGGATCGCGAGCATGGCCGCGAATCCAGTGTATGCGCACAGGACATGGGTACTTTGAACAGAGCAAATGTATGGACTGTGTTATTTGGAATGTGCGTCGAACGGCCTTGAGCTGTTTAAGTGCAGTGAGAGAGTCTATGTAAAGATGAACTGCATTAAATGTAGGAACTGGTGGAAGGGAATGTATGGCATTGTAAATTGCTTGAAGTTCCAGTGCCAGAGGGGTGCACGTATCCGCGGTATATGTCACGTGAGTGTCGAGATGCGGATGAGAGGGACTATACACAGAAGTAACTCCTCGCTCTGCAGTATGTGATGCATCGGTATATAATATGCACCCTTCAGGCAGATGTGTGGATGATACCGACGGGGAAGCAGTGGGGCGATTGTCCGTGAGCTGGCAGTACGACCATGGAGGTAGTGTCTTTAAATGATGTAGTTGTAAAGACTGTTTGCGAGCTCTGTTTGCCATCCGCTGATCAACGAGTTCAGTGAGCGTATTTAGCGGGGCATACTCCTGCAGTACTGGTATGGGTGTTAGGCGAGGAAGATATGTTATTGCACGCATAGCCTCACGACTGATGGCCTCAAGGGAAGCTAGAACACTTCCTTAGGGTACACCTGATGAAAGAGTAGTTAAAGCGGATTTCTCGTTGTTAATTTCAACAAACTGTGTGCGATTACTGAGATACTTTTTAATCCAATCTAGAACAGGACCAGTTTCCACAGTTAGCTCAAGATTTGCCAGAAGTTTTGTGTGTGATATGCGGTCAAATGCTTTAGAAAAGTCTAGAAATATGAGGTCTATTTGTTTCTGGTTATCAATGCTCAAGGATATATCATGTGGTAGTTCAATTAACTGAGTAATGGTGGAAAGGCCCTTACGAAAACCACGTTTGTCAAAACGTTGGTTCGGCTTGCGAACTGAGGCTCCCCTCACCCTTGTTCAGTGCTCTTTTATACTGTGTAGACATCATCTTTCTCTTATACTACCCTGGTACTCTATTCGCTGCGAGATCGGCATAGCGGTGGCGCCACCATCGTTCGGCAGCCGGAGGCGTAGGTCTGCTTGTAAGTTCACGGAGGGTTTGTTGGCAAAAAAAACGTGCCTCCTCCAATGTATAGGGTTCTACTCTTTAGACTGTTCCAATATTGCAGAAAAAAAGCCGTGGATTTGACCAATGTTGCGGAAAAGAAGCGCTGGTTGAGCAAACGAAAGCCACTCATCCGCCGGCCTTTTAGACTTGCTGTTTGCAAGCTTTTAGCGCTGTACCACGCTCATGGGCCAGACATTCTTGCTGTATACCTTTTGCGTAAGGATAGCTTTGTTCTTTCTTTTCGCTTTTTTAATAGTGTACGCGCCTTATACGAGTGTCAGATAGGCAGATTTAGTAGTACACTATCAGATTCTCTGAAAGTGGCCGCAAGAAGCATTCCCCTTGTTGTGAGAGTGGTAAACTAAATGCACTCAGCGCTCTACACGGGATCAGTAAGCTTTGCTATGCGACGAGATTTCCTGTATACAGTGTCGGCGTAACCTCATTTTTGGGGGAAATACTTGTGCTCGGTCGTCTAGCCAGAGTTGGCGTGCACTCACTCTATGACAACCCTCCGGGCAGTATGCTGTCAGTGCTGTATTTAAGCAGTTTAATCCGTGAGTCAAGTTCGATATAATGAATCAGGCGGTTCTCAATTCCTTCTGAAGTACTGCATGTCAGAGCACGAACATTGCATCTGCGTGCTCTGACATGCAGTACTTCAGAAGGAATTGAGAAACGCCTGATTCATTATATCGAGCTTATATAATATTTTACTCTGAACTATAATATCTAAAATATAATATTTTACTTTGAGCTTCCCGTACTTCGAGAGATGCCAACCCATACCTCCCTATACCGCCTCATTTGTAGTTTTGCCGTGGACACCTAGTGCTAATCGTCCAACGGATCTCTGATTTATTTCTAATGTCGACTGTACCTCTACTTTTAGGCACAAAACCGCATTTCGAAAAGTAAGTCCGGGCACCATAATTCCTTTCCAAGTACCCCTCAAAACCTCTTACCTATTGTATCCCCACAATGCCTTATGCTTCATTATTCCGGCATTCCTTCGCCCTTTGGCCTAAAGTGATTGCTCATGCCAATCCTTCGTTTACCCATACCCCCAGATATTTATATTCTGCAACTCTAGGTATTTCATGGCCTTGTATTTAAAGACCCTGATCAGTTGAGCCGTTGAAAATCATCAGACCCGACTTGACTGCGCTGGAACTGAAGCCTAGAGCGTCCCCTTCGTCTCCGCAAAACTTTACTAGAGTTTTCAATTCTTCGAGACTCTCAGCTAGCAGCACAATATCGTCTGCATACATCACACAGGGGAAGCGCTGCTCTACCGCCTTTCCACCTAATCTATATGACAGGTTAAAACCTAGGTTACTGTCTCGTATCCTCCGTTCCAGGATTATCATATAAAGCATGAACAGCACCGCTGATAGAGGACAGCCTTGTCTTAATCCTTTGCATACTTTGACATCCTCCGTACTTTGTCCCTTCCCACGTAATTTCTACTTTGTTATTCCGGTATATTTCCTGTAGGAGCTCTATTATCTCATAACCGATACTTTCTTCTTTTAATATGTTCCACAGGAGTTCCCTGCTTACGTTGTCGTACGCCCCGTTTATGTCCAGGAAGGCCAAAACAAAGGTCTATTTTCCACTCTAGATATTTCGATGCATTGGGTAAGCACGAACAGGCTATCATCTAAGCGCCTACTATTTCTAAAGCCGTTCTGAAGTTCTCCGAGTATCTTGTTACTTTCTATCCATGATTGCACCTTTAATTTCATCGCCTGCATGGCTAACCTGTACATAACAGGTGTTATGGTAATCGGCCTGTAGGATTTTATGTGCATCCTGTCTCCTTTCTCTTTATAAATCAATTTCATTTTACTCTGCCGCCAGCTGTCCGGAATTTGCTTATTCGTTATGACTGTTTCCAGAGCTTTTAACAACGTTTCCTTACTTTTTGGTCCGAGTTCATTAATCAGCTTGATCGGAATTCCATCTATTTCTGCAGATGTGTTTTTAGGAATATTTTTTTCTGCCTTTTTCCAGTTTATATTGGTCAGTTCTAAGCTGCTTTGTATTCTGCTACCTTGTGTTGCTTCCTGATTTGCGGAAATTACCCTATCGTCGCTCTTAAATGACTCGGCTATAACTGATGTAATGTAGTTCACTGCGTTGTCTCCCTTTAAACAATTTCCCTCGTTATCTTGAATCCGATCCTGCTTTCTTTGATTCTTCTTCCGTAGCCAGCTTATATGGTTCCAGAATTTTCTTGCTCCGCCTCTAGAGGCATCGTGTATGTCAGCCATCCAGCAATCGGTGGACTGCCTTATTTTAGTTTGGACGAGGGCCTGCACCTCAAGTTTCTTTTGTCGATATGATTCCCATTTTTGGTCGATTTCCTCCTGAGATACCTGTGCTTTCTTTGCCACTCGGTGTTCCCTTGAAGCAGCCCGTCGTTGTTCAATAACTTCCCTGATTTCCTTATTCCATCAGCTCCGTGGCTTCCTCTTTCCATTCCAGCGTTTTGCTACTTTAACCTCCTTAATTTTTCTGCTTATGAGTAGTTCTACCTGTTCATAATCCCAGTCTTCCATGGGGCTTTTCTCTATTGCTTCATCTGTGTCTGCTGCTATCTGCGCTATTTGATCATCGTTTAATTTTGCGTTTACGTTTTGTCTAAGTTCCATTTCTCTTTTAATCAAGGCCTCCATCTGCCGACTAATACGTTTATGATCCCTTCCCAGACTACACTCCCCTTCTTCGTCTATTTCTATTTTTGTGACCTTGCTATAAATTTCCTGCGACGTTAGATAATAGTCAATGGTCGTCTGCCTGTTGCGGAATTCCCACGTGATTTGGCCTTCACATTTTGTTTCCCTATTTACTATAACTAGATCGTGTCGCTCACAGAAATCTAGCATTAGCTTCCCGCTACAATCCGTGTATCCATCCAGATCGTCGATGTGGCCGTTCATGTCCCCCAGTAGAATAATATTGGCCCCGTTTCCAAACTGGCTTATATCGTCACTGAGACATTCAACAAGATCCTTGTTATCTTGCCTGCAATGACGTCCTGTTCTAAATAAACTACGCCTAGCCATGTCCTTATGCCGGCAATTGTTGTTGAAACCCAGATATGTTCTTTACAAGATGACTTAATTCTTTGCCAATTTGTTCCCTGGTGTATCAACATACCTACCGGACTGCGCAGTGCTGACTGCGGCGCCACCTGGCGGAGCGAGCGACTGCGCGCGCGGCAGCAGCGCGGCGCGGACGCCATAACCTGGGGCCCTATTCTCGACACACAAGGCTGCCGTTCAGGGCCATTTTGTTCCTCCGATTGGCTCTCAGAACAGTCACGTGTTTCAAATTTGTAGTGCGAAGTTTCAGTGTGCCGGAATGGCTTTATTGCGGTGGCGTAAAAATTACCTGAACATGAAAACAAATTTTAAGCAGCGGTATTCATTATGCATGGAGGATATATATAAGTAATTATGAAGGGAAAAGAGAGGAATATGTGATAGAAAGGGAAGCACTTACGCTTGCATTACGTATGGGCTGAAATGAACTCGACCTGATTCCTGAAATATAATTGGCTGACGTTGTGTGGCGGGAAATACATCATGCACACACATTACGTAAATGATGTTCTGCCATTGATGTAAATGACCAAAGTGGGGCGCCGCATTTTGAACTACTTGAGGCGGCTCCGAAAAAAAAAAAACATGGTGAATTTGACGTGCAGTGTAGGCAGCTGTTAACTCACCGCAGTTTGGTAGAGATTTTGGTGGGTAGTGAAGTGAGCTGACAAATCATGTTCTAATTGCAGAAAGCACTTAAACGACGTCATAAGGAAACGTTTCAGCTGCGTCATCTTTTAGAGGATTAATAATGAAGACGCAGATTTACAGCCGCGCGAGGATCGTAGCTGCACTCCCGTTGCAAATGCTTTGCTCTCTTAGGAGAAACCATCGATCCGTGCCGTCGTTGCCAAGCGCAACAATGCGGCCCGCTAACTCAGGCGGTTGATCTAGGCGAGACGAGGCATTTCAGAGAGCAACAGAAGGGAAAGCTGAACGAGTTGTAGGTTGTTTATGATAGTTTCGTGGTCGCTCTTCAACACAAAGACAAAGAAAAGCGATATAAAGGCGCCAGTCCCATGTTTTCCCCTCTTTGTCTCCAAAGAAAAGAAGATAAATAAAGGCGCCAGTCCTGTGCTTTTTCCTCTTTTTCTCTGTGATAAACAGCGCCCACCAAACAATCATGAGTTTCTGACAGCACCGCAATGCTTTCTATTTATCTGTCTGGTCGGTTCGTGAGCACAACCTGAGGGGTCATATGGTTCGATGGCTGTGCAGGAACTTCGCACGACAGGCAGCGAGGGATCACCGAAGACTGTCTTAAACGTCCACCCTAAACACTGCCTTTTTTGCCTTGCACTATGTACTCGCTGCAATGCTAATAAATTGAACGGCCGTTCCACGAAAAGAAAAGCAAGCAAAAATACTCACAGATTCAACCATAATGAAGGAATGTATGTTCCATGTACCGTCTTTGCGAAAAGTAACCACGCTGCAGGATCTGCTTCTTATCCACGTGGTAGTGAATTCGCAGCCTGTCTGAACCTCTAAATTTTTGCAATGTGAAGGCGAGCGCTTGTCCTAACTTCTTAACTATTTCTTATCATATGGAAATCCTTATTGGCTTTACTACTACAAGAGAGAAGCAAAGCATGCAGCCTGGTTACTTATGAGAAAAGACGCTACATGGCACATGCTTACTTGCCACATATATGTGACGTGTTTCATATATAAAGTTTTGTTTTAATGTGCTTGCGGGCTCACCATTTTCATTTTTTAGAAAAAAAATAAGTACTCCGGCGCACGTTATGACGGTACGCTCTAATCATCTGATGTAGTTGAGTGACATTTTGTGTTGATAGCTTTTTTTAATACAGCCGGAAAATGATCTCCCTTTATTGATTTGCATTTTACCGTTTCGACAGTAAGGAATATGCGCGCGCGGCGCCACTCTAGCTTCGTACCACGATTTCCTCAGTCATCGTTCGCTTTCTTTCCTTATTGTCCGTTTATCCCCCAATGCACATGCATGGTAGCCTGGTCATCGACTAATTAACCTTCCTGCTATTCCGTTCTTCTGTTTTTTTCTCTTTCTCGGACATCTTTTGCTTTTCTCTAGAGCTTTTCGCCATCCACCGCATGAAAGTCTAACCAACTAGGTGTAAGGCCCAGCGTAGGCCTTCCACTTCGCGTGTGTGCGTGTGTGGAAGACTCTCTCTCGCTCTCTCCCTCCATCTCTCCCTCTCTGCGCTGCTATCCGCGCTCTACAGAACTAAAGCCGGCACAATATGCTAGAAACTTAAGCAGACTTGGTGACCTGACGGTAGCTGCTGATCATAACGCGGCTTTTCGAAAAAGGTGGGTAGCACAGCAAGTACCTAACAGTAATTGATGCTTTAAGACTGCGAGCATTGTCCTCAGATATGGACCATGCCGGCTGCGGCGCCGGTGTCTCTTCGTCAGTGCTGGAGCTACTTTGAAAATCTGTCGATTCCTTCTGCTTACGACAAGTCCTTAAACGTTTTAGTTCCTGCATTTAAAAGCTATTGATAAATGAACGTGAGAGGTCATCGGCGCTTGAACAGCAATGCTGTTTCCGCTCTCATTTTGCACCAACCCTCTGCGAATATTCCGTTGCCGTTCTTGCTCTTCAGCTGAAACTCGCGCGCCTTCCTGCGCGTAGCTGATGCCGAATGTTCGACCGCAGGTATGTCAAGACACACTGATACCGCAATTGCTACAACACACTTCACTAGCCTCACTGCAACCCGAGGCTTCCGAATCACGGAATGCACCGCAGCGTATTGGTTCCCGCAGGAGCATCGTCGTTTTTCATTCTTGGCGCCAATATATAGTAGGAGACGACAGCGCGCTTTTTTCTGTCGCTTTATTTGTGTTTTTCTTCAGAATGCGCAAAACAATTGTGTGCTTACGTAACCTGGAACCACCCTACTGCACACGTCACGCGTACGTCACAATTTGGACAAAATGGCGAATTGTCGAGAATAGGGCCCCTGGTGGTGATCGGCTGAAACGGTTGCTAGGCAACGGCTGTTCAAGGGCATTCGTTCCCTCCGGCCACCGGCTATGCGACGAGGCAAAACCTAGCGTAATGTTGCTTTCGCAACAATACATTAAAAATATCAATATTGTAGCAGCAAGATCTCCCCTGCAATCACCCGTATATGTTTCATGAGCATGAAAAATTAAAACACGAGGAGGTGTCGCAGCGAAGGCGGCCTTCGCTCGCTGTGCAACCTTAATGCAAACGTAGCCGACATAGACATGCATAACGGTTTGGATGTCTGCGTCCCTCCGCGCATACGTAAACACCAAGAAGGTTAAAAAAAAAGAAAAAACGCTGGAGTGGAAGGAGCGCCCGTCAAGTCAAGCTTCCGCGACGCTATCTTGCGAAGAGTAAGGCAGCACGGTCTCTGGGGGTACCATCACAGTGTTGATATGAAACGCCCCAAGCGTACAGTTGTTCTTCAGCACATCCAAGGTCGACAGAGGCTCCGTTCTCCCTGTGCACGGCTTGTTGTAACTTTGGGGACCTTAAACACAGTTGACATAGTGTTAGGTGCAATAAAATAGCTTAATAGCTTAAAAAGCCTAATAAAATTGCTTGTATCAATGTGCCGTTGAGGATTATTATTTACAGCAGGCTGTGTTTCTTTTTCTGATGCATCGGGAGCTACGTTTCTCTTCTTCCTTTTTTCAATATATTGAACTCAATATTTACGCAGGTTTGTTGCATGCATTGTTATTTATCACGCTTTAAATTCTTTTATCTTGATAACTTACATGACTGTTCGCTGCTAGATCTCAAGTGAGTGAATTAAAGATTAAGAAACGCGAATTGCAGTGTATATCGTTTTTGTGCTTCAGACCGGAACTAAGTATATCTTAAGCTTTAAAAGGAGCTTTACCTCCACATGCAGTTCACCTTGACAGAGGCATTAACCTGGTATCTACAGGTAATGGTCCCGATCCCGATCGAGGAGCCTTACTCGATTGAACGGAGTCTGACGAACACTGGCTATGATTCTGCGTGGCTTTTGCGTTGTTTAGTGTTTGACTGGATTATATTATTTGAGACCATTCCATTAATACATGACTTGATATTGAGCATACCGTCCAATTATAATCAAATTACTGATCATTAGAAAATAAGACGTTAGTGTAGTGTAAGCACATTCGTTTAGTACAACGTACAACATATATGCTTCGCTACGATATGTGACGTGGAAGTATAACATCCATTTAGATTTTAATAGCAATTGACTAATTAGCTTGCACCTTTGAATTTCGGTGCCGCGCAATTCTCCACCAGATAAAAAAAAATCGCGTTCCGATGGAATTGCATAACCAGGTCTGGGGTGCGACATGATGCCGGTGAAGTTATTTTTAGGACTCCTGAATTCAGGTATTGCTAGCCAATAGTTATTACATCGCTGTTATAAAAATGACAGTTCATTCTTCGCAAGAACAAGGTTTGAAGGCATTAGCAAGTTTTTGACAGTGGTGGTTGCTGCATGGGTGCATATACATGGACGTGCAATGTTGCATCGCCGATGCCACTTTTGCTGCCGCTGCTGTTGGTAAAGAACCCGACGAGGACAGTAACGTGTGATCTTAACCAAGCAAATTTATTACGAGATTTTGTCAAGGCGATTTTTTGATATCGAATATCGGGCGGTGAGGGCAGTCTCTAGAGCACCGCTCGGGTACCTCCAAAGAGCACTTCAGCTAAGACCAAGTCAAAGTCATATCTCATGTGGCCCCAGATAGATTTTATTGTGACTAGGTTCACATATGCCAAAGCCCTGCCAGTTTTCGCAGGATCGTCTTTAAATCCCACTACAGAAGTTTCGGTGCCATTAAGATACGCAGCCCCTTTATCAAAGCCAAAGCCTTAGAACTATCACATGGTCTCCTTATTACTTAGTCACCATAGGAACTCTTGTCCTAGTACTTTCTATCACATTCACATTGCGTAATACATCCTGTCGACCCTTCACTGAAATAAACATGGCGCCGCTGTGACGGAGAAGTTACATCCTTGCTTTCTACAAGGTATTCCTGCCGAATACGCTCTGACGGACTTTTTCTCGGTGATGTCTTTTTCGGTTTATGAGAAGGCACTGGCACATCGCTCAAATCGCTTTCTGCAGCCGATAAAACTAGCGCATTCAAAATATTGGCTGCGGGCAGGTTTAATGTGCTCAGCTTCGCTTATATGATAAAAAACAACGATTGTATGATTCTTCACAGAGTTTAAAAATTATTTTTGATTTCTCTGAAGTTCGTCTGACCAAGGCGAACGTTGGCAGTGTCCGAAAGCACTTGCTTTTGGCGGTTGCTGCAATCGTCTTAGACCAAAGCAAAGACGCGAAAAAAAGTGGTCGTGCAGTGTCTTCAATTTTTATTGTGCGAAATAGAGCATAGTGGAAAGACTTTGCGACACCAAATGTGGTGCAGGTGCCTCATGATTTCAATGACTTCGCTGGGAAAGCTCATAGGCGGTAGATATCCGCTCCATGACGGCACATGTGCGAGGTCCTACGTTTACGTAGGGCGTGTATCAACACCAAAAACAGTGGTTTTGTACCCCAGTGAACGTACTAAAAACGAAGCATTTTCACAGCGTGCTTAAAGGTTTATGCTCAGCAATGAAGGCAACAAACATTTATCCGAAAATAAGATCAGGGGGCAACCTAACGCCGACATTTCTAAAGTGTATGTTGAAATCATACACGTTTTTAGAAAAGCGGCCCAGGTTTCAGAGCGGTGCCCTCTACAGAATAATATTTACGGAACCTTCCCCAAAACTCTCACTTTCCTTCTTCCTCTGTTATTAAGCTAACAAATATATGTTGCTTTAAAACGCTACAAGTGTAGAAAAGAAGCCATTTCACATAAAATCTGCGTCTTTTGTACTACCAAGAGTGCTTGAAACATAAATTTGCGGCGACCACTTTGCAGATTTTTGGCCCTTAGCTGTAGTCGACGCCATTTTCATTTGATGTCGCACAAAAGTATCCTGTAGAGAATAGCATTAGGCACATCAAGACGCTCATCGTAATTCGAGCTTATATCCTACTTGCTCACTAAATGCAGTTATAATATCAGTTCGAAGTCAGAGGACACTTGATAACATTGTAAGTTGTTTTTAATCTGACAAGAAGATATCTAAAACACAATATTTTGTACACATAGCAAAATATCCTAGCAGCACCTCCTCCATTGTATCGGTTTTAGCCATAAAGCCGGTGCATCATGCGCTCACAACAGGGCTTCACCTGCGTAGAAATAAGAAAAAAGAAAACTGCCTTTCAGAAAATATTTGATCCAGATTAAAAAGTTATATTTACGATTATTTGTCGGCTTAGGCGGAAATCTTTTCTTTCCAACCTGTTATGGTAGTAGTTTCATTGACAATGGTGTTATCAATTCTGTTGTCTTAGGGCATTCAGAGTTATAATATTAGAGCTCTTCCATTAGAAGAACAACTCTCACTGATCATCCAGCCCTTAAAACACCCCCTAAAAGCAAACCGCACACCTAGTTTGGCCGAGAAGTGCTTCAGCAGAGCGCACGTTCGCGTGTAACACTCGTTGGCACTGTCTTCTGTAAGCATGTTTAACCAATAGACTGATTCCGCCACGGCTGTGATTTGATGATAAAATTACGAAAACGTAAGGTTGCAGTAAAAATTTTTAAGCGTTGCCAACAATCCAGAATTATCCTTTTGAGGACATGCTTGAGTTCTTAGCGTTGGCTTTGGACTTTTCCGGGAAAAAACATCGCTCTCATTTGTCATTTATCCTCGAGGATGTGGAAATCAGACCCTGTCAAAAGGTGTAGACATAAATGACAAAAATATCACACTTCCCGTAAACTACTCTTAGAATGCGACAACCGCGAGCTTTGTAATCATGATGAAATGCCAATTATTTGATGACACTATTTTTTGTTCCGTCTAGGCGCCTGCGCAATTTTACTAATTGATCCCTCTCGCTGTGGTCTTCCTAAGAAAAATCTGTATTTGAAATTGCGACACGAGCACTGTCAGGAGCATGACCGGAGCCACAAAAGACCATAATTTTAGCTACAGTATTTATTTTCCGCATAAGTGAATTGACGCATAATGATCTTGCAAGGCTTTATAGTGCCTATGCACGAAGATGACGAGAAACGACGCACGCACTAACAAGCACTATCTGTGAAATGTTTTAATTCGAAGTATGTCACACCTCACACAAGACGAAGTGTTAATTTCTATCTTCAGGTAAATGAAAGCAGAGCTTTTGGATCATACAAGTTGCGAATGTGCGCTTCAAGAAGTGATCGGAATTTGTACGCATTTTTCGGGTGTCTATGAATTGACGGCGCCATCTGGAAGCGTTCAATACAAGCTTTTTGCTATTGCCACCGTTGCCTTTTAGAAATTCAACTGTTCTCTCCTCTTGTCCATCTTAACTATAAGGCTGTAACCCTAATAACGTTTACCGCTGCAAGTCTTCATCTAATTTTATTTTCTATAGTGGTTGTGCTTTTATACACAATCAGAACGTTTGGAATATAAACGCAGTTTTCTTTAATGGCCGTGGGTGCCGCCACCATTCGTAAACACCCGAATTTTGACCAATCAAGACCGCTTTTTTTTTTTATACATGGGCCCTATGGGAAGTTTCGCCACTGGAAGTATTGAAGAGCTCTGAGGGAAAATGTAATAAAAACATGGTAAAACGTCCGACCGCCTGGCGACATTCAGTATTTTCATCCCTGGCTGCGCTTAGTTTGTTTAATAGGCCGCTCTGAATGGCTCGCGACGAGGAAGCTTCCGTAACTGTAGTCTTGCCGCAATACTCATGAAGTGCATCTCATGGTGTATTGGAAGTAACTACCCTTGTGGGGACGCTGGCAATGAGAATTATTCGTCCCATGGCATGCTGGTTTGCTCAGAATATATCGCGTCATCTGCAGAATGTGTGGAAGCTTCTGTAAGCATGTGTAACCGAAAGACAGATCCGACCCACCTAGCTGCTTATGCGCCACTTTTCAGCAATTTGTTCCATGCGGCTGAATCTGTGCTCATCACTGCAGCCATGGAGGACCACACACTGAAGCTGTGGATCCTACAGAAAACAGCGCCTGCAAGACGGCAGCCCCTCATTCGGATCCAGTACACATATTTAGGGCGAATTCAGGCCCCGTTCTGCTCCTGACAATGGGTACGATGGGGGAGCAGTGGACAATGGGTACGACGGCGGCCTTGATAACAGAATCCGCTGCTGAAACGTGCCTAGCTGAGCTATCAACCCATATGACTCCTTTGAGTCGGATGCCCAGTTAGGCACCCTGTGGGGCCACACAGATGCTGTTGGGCTCCTCGATCGACATCATCAAGCTGCAGCTGCTGTTCTGCTCGGGCGATGGCACCACCCGACTCTATTCTTCCGAAAGCAATGTGCCCCTGCCCCGCACCGACATAGCCCCAGACCCTGCTGACAAAATCCCGTCAGTGAACTTTGTCCGAGAGGATGCCAATGAGATGACAGTGACCTAAACGATGTCACGCTCGCTCATCATGCACATGGAGTCGGGAAAGCTGTGGTGCGGCTCGACAGTGACCAGAAAACAGATGTGAGTGTTGTGAGGAAGCAGATCAACTGCGTGATGAGCCATTCGTTTTGGCCGTGACGATGATGGCTCATGAGGATTCCCACATTCTTCGACAAAACTAGCAAAATTGTGCATTGAGTGGTGGCTCCCCTGGTTGCTGTCACAAGTCTGGCCATAGACCGCAATGGCCTCTACCTCCTTTCAGGAAGCCACGACTGCTCTATCCGGTTGTGAAACCTGGACAACAATACGTGTACCGCGGGGGTAGAATTCTGAGAAGCGCAAGACAATTGCCAGTCCTCGTGCTCCGGTGAGCCGAGCCTGTGTCGTCGTCTGCACATGAGACGTTAATAGACAACGAAAACTGAGGGACATGCGAAGTGCCGTTATACCTAGCACTGTCAATAAAAGACTGCACATTACATGAGCAGCAGTATCCCCAACTGCTCAAAATTATACGACACATCCTTAAGTTTTTCAGTGCTATTGTAATCCACGCTGCATCCGCCTACTAGGGCCTCAAAAGCATATTTAGCAGCCCTATCCATTAGCGTAGAAATATAAGGAAATTAGGCGCTTGTCATCACACACATACCAAAAAAGGAAACAGCCACTGAAATCAAGGAAAGCTTGGAACCGTTTTAGTGGTTTAATCAATATCAATGGATGATAAAACTGTGTGATGGATAACATCAATTGCTTAAACAATTAGGTGAAAAAACTGCCACAAGACTCGCGTAGGATTCTAGCCTGCTTCAGCAGATTTCGCGGGCGTTACTCGATCTGCACTGGGCTATAGCTGTAGGTATTTAACTGTCTAGTTTGGTTAGTAGTTATGTTAAATATAGCTTATCCTTCAGAGTATCCATCGGCGGCTTCCTCGTCAATAGCTACGGCGTGAGTACGAGTGGTAGTTACGAATTGCTAGCGGCAGCATCCTATATGCGAGAGGTTCTTCATGCCTTGCATTAGTTCTAGTTGCATTTCTTATCCTAGTGAGTCTCAAGCAAACCGTGTGAGCAATACTAAATTGATTGCATTCTTCCGGAGAGCGACCGAAAGGATAGATGACGTTTCAATGTCTAAGAACACACGAATGGCGTCGATGGGTTGGAAAGATTGGTAGTCAGCAGCTATCATTACTGGTCTGCTTATTGCTTTACCTAGTGGAATACATAAAGTTATGAACTTTGTTGATATGAATTTATGTTCATAACACATCACGTTCTGAAAATCAATATGAATTTTGACGTGTTCAGTATCGGCTACAGATCCGCTATGGTGGTGCAGAGGTTCGGGAGCTTGACTTCTGCGCACAAAGAGGAGGGACTGTACCACGGCAGCGGCGGCAGCTTTTCGTTCGAGGCGAAAGGCTTTGCGATGTCTGTGCAAGTTAAAGAGCTCCAGGGGGCTGAAATTTCCGGTGCTATCCACTACGGCGTCATTCATAGCCTGGGTTGCTTTGGGACATTAAACTCCACTATCCAAACCTTCACGTTACAACTCCCGATTGCTAATGCTGCGAACTGCAAGTTTTGAAGACAACTACGCGGTATTTTCAGGCACATGAGGTAAATATATTTTGAAATCACAATACAATAGAAAGCTGAGAGCATCGATAGCAGCAACTGGGCATCTGAATATCCCTTGATGCAAGAACAACTAAAGAGGGTCAAAGCTTGTGTGTGTCGTACAGACAGTGGAAAAATTCGCTATATTTGCTCTCCCGAAAATGCGTTTTGCTGGGAGCTGAAAGGTACTATTTGCCTATCACAATCCAGACTCAGGAGTGAATTTTGAGTTAATTGTAATTTTGCTTGAAACTTTAGGGAGGCTTCGCATTTAAAAATATAGCCCGATAGCATTTCCAAAACATGGACGATGTTTTGCGCCTTTATATATATATTTGTATTTTTTTCTTTTATAGCCTGCCGTGCGATGACGTTACCGGTAAGCTCACAGGCCGATTCTTGAAATTTGATGGGTCCCTGTGCGCGTTCTTTTTGATCTCGATGCAACGCCACAATACACAAGCTCCGCCTACAAAACTATTACGCGATGGCGTTTTACATAATCGGACGACGCTTTTTGCGTTTTTTTATTCATTTTTTCGTTTTATTTAGAAGTATTTTTTAGACCGATACGTAGCATCAGGAGTCATCGCCTTTCCAGTCTGAGCATTTTGACCCTATAAACAAATTGAACATTTTTCATTTTCTCTATATTTGGTTTGGTTGGTGGGGTTTAATGTCCCAAAGCGACTCAGGCTATAAGACGCTGTAGGGGAGGACTCTGGAAATTTAGACCGCATGGGGTCTATAACGTGCACTGACAGCGCACAGCATACGAGCGCCTTGCTTTTCACCTCCATCGAAAGGCGGCTGCCGAGGCCGGGATACGATCCCGCAAACTTGAGCACAGGAGCGCCGTAACTTTTGCAACACATCGGCGGGTGTTATTAATATAGTCATACCTCTCGAGCAGCATGCGGCCAGCCTCCTTGTTGAGCGCCGACTCTGGGTTGGGGGCGATGAGCAGGACCTTGATGGCGAGCAGGATCTGCTTGAGGCCCATGCCACGCTTCCAGTTCTTCTTCAGGGTGTTGACGCAGATTTCGCCTGATGGAACGGCCACGTTTGTGTGGAAGATGCGCGTCGTGAAGAAACCCCGTGGCGGCGACGCCGGGAAGTCCTTCGGCAGCACCAGGCGCAGTTTGAAGACACCACCAGCGTAGTGGGTGCCCTGAGGACCCTCGATGGTGGCCTCAATGCATGCAGCGTCCTCTTCGTTGACGATGACCCGGATTCCCTCGTGTGGCTGACGAATCAGTTCGCAGAGCTCCCGCGACGCCTGCCGCAGAACCTGCGGTGGAAGGTTTTCGACGTTGAGCTACTGGACATGATGAAACTAGCCAACCAACACGCGACGGTCTGCTTCAGGGCAAGCACCGAAGGTGCAGCGAGCAGCACAGCGTCGGACGAACCGCCAGCACCGCCTGCCACGGCGGTCATCTCGCCACAACTTTACAACGTGGCTATGATCGTACTCGCGAGACAACGCGTGAATATCGAAGGCATACAGCACGCCATGTACACTGACGACTTCACGGTCTGGTTTACGTCCGGGTCGCTCGGCCCGAAGGAAGAACGACTGCAAGCTGCGGCTACCTGCGTGGAAGATTATGTCCATGCACGAGGCCTCGCAGGCTCCAAAGAAAATCCGAATTACTCCGAGTTCACAAAGGACAACACAAGGCAGGCACCCTCAATGTCTCCCTCAAAGGACAGCAACTTCCCGAAAGACACAAGATACGAGTCTTGGGGGAATGTGGCGGCAGAGCAACCAGCGATGCGGCCATAGGCTGGGCCTTCTAAAGCAATCGACCACCCAGATCGCCAGGATGATCACGCGCGTTTCGCAGAAGCTGAGCGGCATACGAGAGGGGGATACCCTGCGCCCAGCGCTTAAGACAAAGAACAAAATCTCAACAGCTATAGTGATTATCGTGATTATTGTATCTAGCTATAAACCTCACCAGAAAAGTCATCGGTGTCAAACTCCCGCGGTGGCCGATGCCCGGACGACTGACTGCTCTGCCAGGCTCGGCGACGTCCCGGGCATGCAGACTTGGTTTCTGCCGACGTACGTGTCGACAGCTTCGGCCGATACCCCCTCCGTGTACTCCGAGCATGGAGTCGCAGAGTAGGCCTAATAATGTAGATGCCTGGCGGACCACGAAGGCCGCTGGTCGCCGGGGTGACCGCTCCGCCGAGACCACGTTGTGAACCCAGTTCAAGAGCCGGGAGCCGAAGCCACGCCAACGCGATTGACTCAGGAGGTGCGTTGAAGGAAACCAGGCTTCCACCTAAGAACCAGGAGGAGGGCTGTTGGAAGGTGGCTGGTTGCTGTGAAAAAATTCTCGGCGCAGTGCCTACGCTCGAATCAGCGAGTGCTGAACGAGGAACGCGGAACGCGTGCGCTCTCTTCTTCTCCCTCGTTGTAATGGCCCATACCCACAGTGGAGGATTGGCCAGAATTTGTTGTAGGTGACATAATATTTTTGATAATGTCGATTTGACTGTATGATATAGATAACCTAATAATTAGGAGCTAGTGTTGCTGAAATAACTTGAAATTTTGAGGCGATGTAATAGAAAGCAATAAAAAAAAGGAATGATATTGTTAATAACTAAAAATAATAATAAGAAGAAAAAATACAATTCAGACAGATCAGCGCTAACACAGAAATCTTCCAGTAGCAATATTATAATTATGAAGCAAGTCACACACCGTTTTTAGGGCATACCTGTACAGGAACTGTAAATGGCAATCATAGGCGAGTAAGAGGTATTTCTAGATAATTTCTTCTCTGAGTAGCATACCTGTGGCAGGAGAGGATGTAATGTTCAATTGGATGTAATGTTCAATTCGACGCCGTGAATCCAGAGCGACATAAATAAAGATTGAGGGAAGGAATTCTACAACGCATGAGCGTCATGGAAACCTCACATTGCCTCGAGGTACAACATCGGACATTCCAATGGAAATTTAAATGGTTAAAATCCGTAGTCGCAAGGAGTGGCTCATGGCTCAATTAGTTTAAGCTTTGAAATCGTTCAAAACGGGATATATTTAGCAAGATAATATTGGGTACAACATCGGCAACAGGCCCACTGAGAGCTGAATTTGCTAAATAATCTGCCATTGTATTAGAAGCGATGCCGCAGTGTCCCGGAACCCACTGAAAACGTACTTCCTGTAAATGTATAGGAAGGAAAAACATCAGGGTTTGTTTCAAAAGACGCATTTTCGGACTTTCTAATGCTGCTAAGAATGACAGGCAGTCAGAGAGTATGATTACGTGAGTAACATTACCAGGAACTTTTTGAAGGGCCAAACCAATTGCAAGCAATTCAGCAGTAAATATTGGTGTGTAATCAGGGATCCGTACAGAAAAACTCCAATCAAGTGCTTGGGAGTAAATCCCTATTGCTGCCTTTTCATTTCATTGTGAGGCATCTGTGAAAATAGCTACGTGTCGTGGATATTGTAATAGGTAATCTTCAAGGTGTCCCTTTATTACCGTGGTAGTCAAGTGTTTTGCATTAGATGGCAACGACTGGTCAAAGCACAGTGTGGAAGTAGCTTGAACATTGCCAACACGTCTTACTGACATAAGCAAAACTGCAAAATTCAACCTTGCTGTTCTGCCTCTTCTTCTTCGTGGAGCTCTCGCAAGGAACAGTGCTGGCCGGACTTTTGGCGCAAACATGAGTCAGCAGTTCTTAGCGAGACGCGTCTGAGTTAGAGAATACGGCATAAATCAACAAATGTTACTTTACAAAGATTCATTTGTACAAAGCAGCCTGTTTAATTCTGATGCCACACTATGATTTTTTTTGTGATGTTTGTTGCCTCAGGCCATAATGCTTTATAATCTTCCTTTTAGGCGCTGATAGCGCCGAGAGCTTACATGTGTACAGAGTCAAAGCATTTGTTTTTGTCTCAAAATAATTAGTACTTTGCTTTCGTGTCCTCATGAAACAGCGTATAATCTCGCCGTTAGAATATTCGTACGGCAATAAATGTATTGCCTAGGATATGCGAGCGAGTGTATGCGAGAGTTAAAGAGAAAAATACTGGTTTATATACGCAAAATCTCTTTCAGAGCTCAACATTGACCGCGCATATCGAGTCACAGCCTGTAAAGAGACGGCCAAGTGTCAAGACGTTGAGGGGTTTACCGGGTTGCCATCTGATTTCCTGACACTGCACGGAAGAAAGACGAAAAAAAAAAGGACATTCTCGTTTATGTTCCCTAGGAGATAAGCCGCATGGAAAGGTCTAGGGCATAAATAGCGCCCACCCAATCAACTGAACAAATTGCAGATGCATTTAGAACAATATCTAATGCTAAGGAAGAAGATGCAAACCTTAACACATATTTTTCTAACCATGGCAACCGTAGATCTATCTATAAATATATCAAAACCTAGGGGAATGGAGAATGAACTAACGTCTTGCCCTCCTTTTGTATATCATCACGTACAGTATCCCTCCCCTCCCCCTGAGGCACAAAAGGTCAACTGGAATCCATATTCCAAGACCTTGATGCACAATTTCAAGCTCGCATTACCTCTCCTTCAACCCCATTAATTTTGGGCACCGACTTCACTGAAGAGTATGTATCTGAATAAGTGTCTGCAGTTTTATGTCTCCGTTTTGCTCCCCTGGTTTTGACAGAGTATGAGATGCTGTGCTGAATACATTAACGGAAGACTTCGCCCTGAACCTCTTGAGATCATAAACTGCATTGGAAAACGTCTGGATCCCACATGATGTAAAACTGCGAAAATAATTTTATTGCTGAAGACTGAGGCAAATGGTTTGGTATCGACGTATTCGGCCTATTCCTCTAATTTCAAATGTAGGTAAGATTGTAGACGGGTAGTATACAGTTGTATAACGAATCATGTTCTGAGGATTTAGTGAGCTGAGATTGTTTTTCGAAGCCGGTTTTCGACCTGTAGCTCGCACATAGACCTGCAGAGCCGCATCAGTGCTGCTATGATGCAAAATGAGGTATCAGCTCTAGTTACTTTCGACATTACAAGCCTGTACGACATCGTAGAATGCAGAATATTTCTTCATAAACTATCTGGTTTACCAACCTCCTCTGTAGTTCTTCTAATAGATAAGGGACCCCTAAAGAGACATGTCATTTGTCAGCTATAAAGGCACTTTAAATTCTAACACCTGCGCCAAGTGAAGAGCTACACCACAAGGCTCTCTCCTCCCTCTGTTATTGCTTGTATAAAGAACAAACCTTTATTACATTTAATATACTAATGCGTGCTAATCCTATTCACCCGGCCGTGAAAGCTTATAGGTATGCAAACAATTGCTTTTGTTGGCTTAAGCCGCAAATAATCACAACCTGTATGGTTTGTTCGAAGAGTGGCTATGGAAATGCTTTGGAAGTCTGGCTGTACAGCATCAAGTGAGATTTAAATGTGAAGAAATGTGGGGAGGCGCCCTCATTTTACCACTGGCGTCACCTTTTAAAATTAATTTTGCATATCATTCGGCCCTAATCTTGCCGGTTACTTTTCTTAAAAACGCGACCCGCAGTTATACTGATGGACCCAAATTAGACGCCTTGTGCTTAAAAAATCAGTGAGGAGCAACAACAAAAATTTACATGGGTTCAATGCTGCTGAACCGACTGTGGAGCGAAAGCTGTGGCGGCGGGCGACTGAACTTGCACCGAACAGAACAAGCGTACCGTTGAACGCATCAGATTTCACGCGCATTTTAAGTAGTGGTGATAAAGGCGTTTATGGCATCTAAATGTGGGGGACGCTTAAATTTCGCCTTTAAGGGTATGACGCGATAGCGTTAGCTACCAGCCCGCATATGAAGCCCCGCTTTAATCACGCTGTATGAACGTGCCTTTGTGGCCTATAGACATAACATGAATTCCAGGGTCCTGGCGGGCTTTTTCTGGCATAACCGTCCCATGTGAAACGAGAGACCCAAGTCTGCAGCTCCTGCCATGGTTCCATGGTGCCACGGTGCTTTACCGACGGCTTGAAAACCTACTGTAGTGTGGCTTTCGCGGTAATATACAGCATGCGTCGGACATTCTGCTTTTTTTATAAGCCCTATATATGGCCAATACTTAAATTCAGCTCCGTTTTCTTTTCTGGGGTCTAAGGATACAAGACTGAAGCACTGTGTGTTTTGGAGCGGCGCGCTTTGCGCGTTTGCTCAGGTCTGCCAAGAACAGTGGCTAATGCTGTACTGTAATTGGAGGCGCGGATACTTAACCTAAATTCGCCGTTTCAGCTTCTTTACCATTACAAAGGTTTTAAGGTATTTGGAGCCCGTTCCTGAATTGGCTAACCGCATGTTTACACATAGCCCATCTCACTTATTTGATATCATTGCCCTAGGAATAAGCTACCTAAGGATGTATTCACTAAATCCCTGCGGTCGAAAATTTCTGCATCAATTAATTATTTAGTACAATTTAACCACCGGAGGCCTAATACTGCATACGGTTTTTGTGACACCCTCCCACAGAATGCTAAGAGTTTGCGAATGTATTAAAAAGGCCGAGAGAGGAGTGTCTACACAATTTTGATAACCATATTGCCATTTTTAGAGATTCAGAATGAAAAAGCAGTTGTTACAATATTCTGCCGAGTTCTTGTCTGGAGGTATTTATTCTGGTCCCTAATTTGCTTGTTGAGTTTCTGTTCATTGATGGGACCTTAATAAAGATTACTTTCAATACGTCTAAGATTGATATACTTTCCCCGAGTGTTTCCCTCTTGGCAGAGCTAAAACATCAAGGGATATTCCTTTCAGCCGTTTCCTTCATTTTTTATTCCACATTATTTTAAGGAGTAAGTTTTCACTGGGTCTCTTTCTACTGTGCCATTAGACCTAATGGGAGAGCAGAATGCTTTAGCAAAGTTCGCCTTTGTGGACCTATTGCCTCAAGCGTTCCAAATACTGTCAAATTTACTAAATCATGCTCTCAACAATTGAAGTATCTCCGCTCCCTGAACCATGAGCCACTTCTTGTTGCACCGGATTACCAACACCTGAAATGCAATGACCCTGGAGTGGTGGTGTTGGGGGTGATGGTAAGACGTTAATCTGCAACAGATACAGGACTAAACGAGGACATGGAGTCCTTAGACCCGGGCGGCGTGTTCGGCCAGTCTGATTACATCTAGCTGAGTCTCAAGGTGGGAGCTGAAAAGTAGAGTCTCCCAAAACTATTTCGTTTTTGACGCTTCATTTATATTTTTCTTCTTTCTTGACCCATCCGTATCATATGTACCAGATCCGCCTTATCCTGACAAAGTTGGTACCTATATAAGAATTGTTCCGGGTACCATCAAGTTAGGGTAGCTGGGTTCGGAAAAGTCCTTTATTGTAACCGCCCCTGGAGTGTGCGGATGTGCAGTTCAAGGCAATGTCAAAAGGCCACTTGTATTATCAAGAGATTGTGTATTATCAAGAGATTGAACAAGGCAATGTTAGCAGTCCACTCGAATTCTTTATTCAACTCCATACCTGCATTTGCGCAAGCATGATGAAGACATCCTGGAGGTCACTCCGCATGATCATCAAGAGGGCGCTCGACCTCCCATCTCTACCTCCAATGCGAGGCTCCTTGCATTGGGGGTGGTGAATACCTATCGGGAACTACGCGAAGCGCACCTGACTAATCAATACAGGCGTCTTGCCCAGACCGTGTCCGGTCGTCGCCTTTTGGGCCGGCTACATATACAACACTACCATCAAATTGAGGAAAGGGTACGAGTGGCAAAGCTATGGAGAGACGCCCTCCGTGTTGGACCCCTTCCTACCAAAATGGACAGAGAAGACCACAATGGACGGTGTCAGGCGTGGGCAAATGCCATGCACCGCCATTATGGCTCTAAACACAATGTTTTCTATGTGGCTGTTGCGGGCCCGCACTATTCCAGGGGAGGATGGTACATGGCTGCAGTCGTTCACGAGAAAAGACAGGTGGAAGGCCTCACTTTTAAGGCCCCAAGCGCAACCACGTGGATGAGGTAGCAATCACCCTGGCTGCCTCCCACCCTCAATCTAAATTTATCCTATCGGACTCGCGAGGGGCCTGTCGGAATTATAAGCTGGGCTGGATAACGCCTACAGCACAAAGAATACTTCGGAGAGCAGCTTGGGATCAGGATCCCCAGACCCAATTTCTCATTTGGACTCCAGGCCACCAGAGCCTACCCGGGAATGAGGCCGCCAACTCGGCGGCCCGCGCACTCACTAACCGGGCGCCCGGCGTAGACCCTACCGATCTGGACCAGGACACTTATCCTCTCTTAACTTTTCAAGAAATCTGTGCCTATTACCGGGTTCCGCACCGTCAGTACCCGGCTCCTCTCAAGAGGCTAGGGAAAGCGGGCGAAAGAATACTTCTTAGACTTCTTACTAGCACTCTACTGTAGCCGGCAGTACTCAAGTATTTCGACCCTTCCTTTTCTGTCCTCTCCCTTTCTGTGGAGAGGTGGCTGACACCTTTCACATGGTCTGGGCATGCCAGCTAAATCCTTCTCTTTTACCCATAACCTCTTCCCCTACCCGAGAGGACTGGGAGGCGGCCCTGCTCGGCTGCCTGGACCTAGCGGCACAACAAGCGCTGGTCCAGCAAGCTCGTGTGGCGGCCCAGATCAATGGGGTCCCGGAATAAGGGACTCCACATAGTATTGTAAGGGGAGCGGCCCACTAGGGGTGGCTCTCCAAGCAATCTCTCCTTTTGTAATAAATGCTTTCCACCACCACCACTTGTATTATCAGGAGATTGAACACAAGCAGCTGGAAAAATATTCGAAACAGCGATTGTCTAAGGAATGTACAGTGCTCAGATAAATTGTCCTAGCAAAACAGAGTAAAAGAATAGGGTTGGAAATGTCAGGTATGTTGAGTTCTCTGTATTTATGTGCATAAATTTATTTAAGCTCCTTTGTTCTTCAAAATGTTGTTATTTATCACCTGGGCTAGGAGCTCAGAGGCGGGTCAGTTTTCTGAGAGATGGGGCAATCAGTGAATATAAGGCTAAATAGACATCGGGCAGATTGAGCCAAACACCCTCCTGAAGCAGCTTCGTCGCACTTCTATGAGAAAGACCATACGTTAGAAGAAATGATATTTGGATATTTATTCTCTAGTCATGTTTTAGATCTTCAAATGACAAAAAATATAGGGAGGCATATCTAATCCAAAAATTTAGAAAACTGGAACCAACAGGAATAATAATCCCGAAATGAACAAAAAAACGGCTAAACATATTTGCTCTGCGCCATAACTAGTCGTGAAAACAATCCCAATATAGCCTTCATTCTACAAATCGTTCACAGCTCGTGTGCACAGTAACTCCCCTGCGCTATATCATAAGGTTCATATGTTGTTCCGAACATGTTTCCTTCTTATCATTTTCTGCAATATTTTTCCTTTTTCTTTTCTGCAGACAACGTCAGAATCAGCAGGTACGGTTCATTCGATTTGTTATTATAGTGTTTCTTTGTACTTCTACCCTTGTTTCGACATGTGTTTTGTAGGCATTCTTTTGCAACTGCATTCTTTATCAGGACCGTTGGAATGCCTGCCCCTTTTGAGAATTGCGTGTCAGCATCGAACCTGCTTAGGGGCCTACTCATCATTCACCCCGCGTTGTAGTTTTTGATGCTGCCGCTTTTGATTTTCTTTTTCAGGCGACGCGATACTGATTCCAGGCTCTGAACTTCATTCCGAAGAGACATTCTTTCCTTTCTTGCCCTACTTCTTTCTACCCTATCCTCATCCTTTCCGGCTCCATGACTTTTCTTCTTCGGAAGCAAAAGCGTATTGAAAACGCCGCCAGTGATCATCGTGCTGCCCAAACGAAGACAAGTCCATCCGTCGAAACGATGGCTCGGCTTGCGAACTGAGGCTCCCCTCACCCTGGTTCAGTGCTCTTTCATACTGTGTAGACATCATCTTTCTCTTCTACTACTCTAGTACTACATTCGCGGCAAGATCAGCATAGCGGTGGCGCCACCGTCGATCGGCAGCCGGAGGCGCTCGCAGACACGCACGCGGCGTAGGTCTCCTTGCAAGTTTACGGCGGGTTCGTTGGCGAATAAAATGTGCCTTCTCCAATGCATTAGGGGTGTACTGTTTAGTATGTTCCTATATTGCAGAAAAAAAGCTGTGGAGATGGCCAATGCTGCGAAACAGAAGCGCTGCTTAACCAAAGGAAGCCCACCCATCCGCCAGCCTTTTAGACTTACTGTTTGCAAGCTCTTTGCGCTGTACCACGCTCATGGGCCAGATATATTTGCTGTATACCTCTTTCGTAATGATAGCTTTGTTTTTTTGTGTGTCACTTTTTCAATAGAGTACGCGCCTTATACGAGTGCAAGAGAGGCAGATTTGGTGTAAAGCCCACGCAGATGCAATGTTCGTGCTCTGACATGCAGTACTTTTGAAGGAATCCAGACACCGCCTGCTTTATTATATCGTACTTGACTCAAGGATTAAACTGTTTAAATACAGCACTGACAGCGTACTGCGTGGTGGGTTGTCATAGAGTGAGTGCACGTCAACTCTGGCTAGACAATCGGGCACAAGTATTTCCCCAAAAAATGAGGTTACGCCGACACTGTATACAGGAAATCTCGTCGCTTAGCAAAGCTGACTGATCTCGTGTAGAGCGCTGAGTGCATTCAGTTTACCTCGCTCAAAACAAGGGGAATGCATATTGCGGCCACTTTCGAAGAATCTGGTAGTGTACCACTCCGCCCATGGCTAAAAGAGTTCCTGAAACCGCGAAAATATAAGGATTTCTGATGTGTGTGATGTTGATAAATGGTAAATTAAAAGTGTAACAATTCTTTTAAAATGCCAATAAATCTCACTTTGTGAGAGCAGTTTAACACGTTGACAAAATTTAGGACGATTTTCAATAACGTCAAAGTGCAAGCAATGAATCGGTCGCTGCGATGACATCGCTAAAAGCAGCACATCGGCGCTCTCATGTTCTGACAAGAAATCTTGAGACTGATGATTTCTTTGTCATTGTAATTGTTGAGCAGTGACTCAATGTTATTTGGAGCAAAATATTAGGGTTATTTTGAAAAAAAAAGTGCCGGATATAAAACTGTCCCGAAGACAAAAGAGTTCATCTTATCATGCGGCTTTAAAGATGCTGTATTCCCGAACTAAACACTGATAGTTAAGCTGTTATGAAGCTATATTTTGCTCCTCTTGTCTTTAAGAACGAGTTTGCTCGGGAGACAGCTGTTGCGCTTAGGCAAAATGGCATTTTAACGGGCTGCTTGTGAAGTACAGCTAGAAGCAATATAAAAGGCAACATGGCAGCGCGTGTCCCCCACGAATTCAAGTGCGCTGTCGCTAACAGATGATAAGAATCAGTGTTAAAGTGGCATCCAAAGTAAGCTTGATCGGCTCCTCTTTCCCATTTTTCACTTGTGTATGGTACCGCTTTTCAAAGCGCGGAGGTCATGCCCTCCGGTGTTGCTTTTCATATTGCTTCTAGCTGTACATTGTCCTAAGTATATGATGTACTATTATTTTAACAGTTGGGTGATTGGAAGATATATTTCTAAAACATTCGAGAATACCTCTTACGCAAAACTTGCTCACTGTTCCTGTTCCGGATGCAGAGAACCTTTCAATAGCAAAACAAAGGGCTTATTGGTTTAATGCACCAAAACGACATCGGCAATGATGAATGATGTAGCAGCGGGCTGCGGTGTCGTTCACCATATGACGTTATTTAACCTGCACTCAAATCCCACAGCAGGGGAGCGCCTTACAAAATGGCCGCGATTCAACACCATTTCGCAAACTCAGTAGTCGAGCTCCTTACCACTAAGCCACCCTGACGGAGGTTAAACAGCAAACGAATAGCAATAAAAAATGAAACAACAAAGAAAAAGGCACTTTAACAAATTGATCGTGCATACAGAAGACACACAGTGGCCTGTTCAAACTGAGTTCTGCTATCAGCAGCCTGCCATCGCATGCTTCAGTAGCTGTGGTATTCTAAAGCGAAACGACAATCCCGTCATTTCTGAGCGTTTGCATTAAGTTGTCTTGACGGCAGCGACCTGTTGTGCTTTGACACGCCGCCTAACGACAGAATTTCTTCGTTTTAGACATCATGCGTCCTTTAATTAAAGAGCTGAATACCGACTGATGATTTCCTTATATATCCAGCATGACATACTCGACAGGGGCAAGCATTTTTTTTATCTTTCTTTTATTGTAAACGCGGGATGATAGCTTGTTCACGTTTACTTTCCAAGAGGCAGATAGGTAAGAAAACGCGTGCAAGAACCGCGAAATAACAGCAAAGAAGACACGCTGGTGCTCGCCGCACGCGCGCACGTAAATCGATGCAGGCTGGCACACGACGCTAACACGCATCCACTCTGAGTAGGGCAGGCCGCTGCGCCGCAAGGCGGCAACTAGGCTGAGGCCAATACTAGAAGAGAACAATAGCGGAGCTCCGGAGGGGTCCGCCGGTATCATCGGGAAGCTGTTTTCGGCGGCTGAAGACGTCTCGGTTTCATGACGTGTACACAACACCACTCGTAAAGGGTGCAGTTCACCCTCGTGTGAATGCCGTTTGATGGTCATGAAACTCCCGCTGAAGTTTGGTTCCGGGGAAAGCGGCTACGAAGGCGCCATCTCCCATCGAGCGGGCATTAGGGGTGGACCGGCTGCTGGGTATAATACGCTGCACATGAATCTCTTTCGTTCATGCCTGTGCTAGTATTTAGTATTTTTTTTTACTTCGCACCTAATGAAAGTCGGCGTAATGTATTCGCTGCAGAACTGCAATTGAATCTGCTTGGCGTCTAAATGAAGAAGGCGCCACGGCAGAGCTAGCCACAGCTGGCTCCTCAACCGTATAGCTTTATAGCTACACGCTTCCGTAAACGCGCGTCTACCTTTGACACACGTACAACGGAACGCAAACATTATCAAAACGTAGTGGGCTAATTACCCGACAACATGTAACGAAACACTGAGCGGTGCGCGGCGCGGCGATGGCCGTGTTAGAGACTGCGCGCGGTAGGAACTAAGCGCCCTGGTGGCATATCGATAACGGGGGACAGCCGGAGATAAAGATAGTCAGGGGCTGCTTAGTGTCCACCCTAGTTCTCCTATGGGATGTACGAATTCACGAGACACTATTCCGATTCGGCGCAACACGCAGCTGTATCAGTACACCTTACGAAGAAGTTGTGGCATTAGTACACACATTTGCATGAAAATTTCAGATATTTTCACCTTAGACATCTCGTATGATTCTCATCCCTGATTGTCAAAAATAGCAAAAATAGAAACTGATTTTGTTTTACACCTGGATCATGAAAAGCACTATTACAGTCAAAACTGCAATATTTGGCATAATATTTCTTTTACGTCCCCTCTATATAGATTATAAACATAGTTGGTGAGCGTAAATGTTGCACAAGTGCCTATTAATTGGGAAACTTCGAAGAAGGTGCGGCAGCTAGTCGTGTAGAAATTCAATTCGTAAACAAGGCCTCATTTCTCATGAGCGTACGTACTTGTTGATTCTTTTTTTCTTGTAAGCAGTACCTTCCTCAGAATGGCGGGAAGACACCTGACTTACTCTTTGCCACATACAGTT
>JAJIZL010025384.1:0-29193 GCA_023969395.1 Amblyomma maculatum
CGTTTTCTCGCACCAGACACGAAAATATATGCTTTTGCCCGGACTCCACCGACTCCGCCCGAGGTCACCCGAGCGGCCGAGCCAAGTGACGGCTATACGCCGTTCCAGCCACTGTAACGCCGTGAATATCCGAAGTTGGCTTTTAGGGCTACGATGCTACGCAGTGTTTACTTTAGGAAATCAGTACTCAGCAAAACAGCAACGGTTTAACTTGAAATAAGCTGCAAAATGATCGGAATCGAGTCGCGCATACTTGAGAACCACTTTTGAAAAGTTAACAACGTAAGAAATATGCTAAAAGAAGACAAATCTCCCTAGCACATGGCTTACGCAGCCTGCAGCAAAAATGAAATGTAAGACAACGCTTGTAATTTAAAAAATGCTCAATCTAAGAGGCTAATATTTTGCTCCAATATACACAAACGCTTTATAAAACCTGAATGAAAAAATTTGAGAACTTACATGGAATATTTCTTGAAGAAAGAAGCATTTTCCGTGCGCGGTGCCACCGAACGTCGAGCCGAGCGAACGAGCGGCCGTTGGAGGGACAAAAGAACCGAGCGCCCTCTTTGAAACAAAATACAACTGCCGCCGTCATGCCGGCTAAGCGATGGTCGCGTCATCCTTCGAGCTTTTTAGTAATCGCTTTTTCAGCAGATCGATGGTCTCGGTTTTGTACCCTCCGTTTAGCAAGCGTTTCCTAGATGACAGGACTTGAATCAGCCTTGAACGATGCGCTGCTGTTGCTGCTCATCTATGTAGGGCTCTGTGCCAGCAGCGAAGCGCGTCGTCGCCCTGGAGAGGCGCCTAGCTGTTTTGTTTACAACACCCAAACCTGTTCAAGTTGTATTTTGTGAATGCTGTGTTCTACTACGAATAGTTTGCTCACTTTTAGCATACCAACGAAAATGCTTTCATACAATAGTGCTCAATCGAGTGGAATATTTCAATCACCCTGAAATGAGGATTTGAAGCAAGTTTGTTGAAAATTATTGAGCTAAGCATCTCAGTACCACGACTTGCCACCTCTTTATAAGGTAGTTGCATACCATGCTTACATTTTTTCTCATATATCCGCACCGTCAGCATCATTCTATCTGCTAGATTAGTCGTTTGTTGGCCCGATTCATTAGGCGCTTGTTTCTTTCTCAGTTTAGTTTCTTGCGTATATTTTATTGGCCAAGAAAATGCGGTAAAAGCACATTTCTCTATGCAACCTGTTGTGAGAGCCCGGAAATGTTTGAAAGAAGTCTCCAGTCTGTTAGCGTTTGTCTTTTTATTACTGTGCAATTCCTTCCCCTGGGCGGCGGCCGTCCGCCCCTTGGACCCTGAGTGGTGCGTCGACCCGTCCACCGCTTTGGTGCACCTGCATGGATTTCGACGCGCGCATGCAACCTCGGACCTTGCTCGCATCGCATGCGGTGAAGAGAGAGCGATCGGGGAACGACAGGAGTGCGAAGTGCGCGAGCCTCGAGGACGGGATTGAGCAGTGCGTCAGCACGGAGAGCAGGCGTTGGAGAACTGTGCGAACGAGCGTGTGCGAAACAAAGATGTGTCATTGTAATCCAGTTGTTAATATACCCATTGTACCTTTTCGTATTTTATTTGTGTTTCCAGTCTTTTCTTTCACATTTTTTTTTTTCATTCAAATGCTAACAAGTCAGTTTACATGTGGGTATCTTCTCTCCATACACAATATTTGTTAAAAAAAAAAAAAAAACTACCTTCCCTGCGCACGCCTGTAACTGTTCCACCACGGAGGTAGTTAGAGAATAAATAAGCTTTGATACCGAATTAAGCTTAATTGTAAAACAACGACTGCTTTATTTAGTTTTTGAACTCTACAGTTATTCCTTCTTGCCATATGTAGCGCAAGCATTGTATTGCAGTGAACGACGACGGAATCGCGAAATTGGGGGTGTGAATAAAAGCGGAGAAACGTTACAGACTTCTTTTTTTCGCACTTGTGCGAAAAAAGAACAAACAAACGAGAAATTCTAAAATTATGCTATCCATGCACTTGGCATGGCGTCGAATCAAAGTTGTTCTGCTTAGCTGCCGCTCTTGTATACTGGCCGCTACACGAAGCTATTTTGTGTTCCTATGAAATTGAGTGTGACAAAGCCCCCCGCGGATATATTTCGCGTTTCAAGTTCTTGTGAAATGTGGAAGCCGGCCCGCCGCCGTGCCGCGGGCGACTCTATAGCTGGCTCTGCGATCATTTTTGCCACTGCAGCGATTCGAATATTCGCGGCTTGTTTAGCAAATAGCTGGCGTACTCGTTTGCCGAATGAGTGTTTCAAGATAATCATAGAGCATTTACCAGTACCGTATGTGTGCGATATTCCATCAGTGATTAATGCGCCATGGTCATTGTAGTCGTATTTTTGATTTTACACGTATGGAATGGTCTACTCTTGCAAAGCCGTCAGTTACGCTAGCTGCACGTATGTCAAATAGGTATATGAAAGAAATAGAGCCTTAAAGTATAGCGGCTGACGCACTGCGTCGTAAATTCCCGCCCGGGCGGCGGCCGTGTGCACTTTGAACCACACGTGGAGCGTCAGGGCCTGCGTCTTGGATTGCATCGCGCAGCGTGTAACCCGACAACCCCACCTGCAGAGCGCATCCACTCGGGCAAGTCGGCGCCGCTGTTGCTGGCGCCGTGCCTCAATGTTTTTCTTCCTTTGTTTGTGATGTTTTCAATGCACCCTAGCAAGCAGCGAACAGAGCGTCCATATTTCGGTGCGAGTGAGTGCCCTCAGTGGACTGGAACAGAAGTGCGCGGTGTGTCGTCAACAACAGCGGACGCTTGAGAAAAAACAAATGTGCGAACGAGTGCGATGAAGAAAAGTGAAACTGTAACCCAGTTATTTGTTTCAGCATAACCTTAATATTATTCATACTGAGATTGTACGTGCAGTGTTTTCTCTCCGTTTTTTTCTAATACTTCACTTCTTAGAGCGACAACGAAGCAGGAAGCGTCAATACGATTTGCCATATGTGGGAACGTTCATGCATTTGCGGACCGACGTTTAATTTACCGCTCAATAACCCAGCTTTAATTTAGATCACCATTGTTGAATCGTTTAAGCGAAAGTATGTGCTGCGATGCATCGTATTCGTATAGCTTGAACGGCCAAGTGTATTTTTAAAGTGTATTTCGATGGAACCGCGCTCACCATAGACGATCTGAGTCACGTACGAGCCTTAATAGGCCGACGCTTATCGCTCATTAATTGCATCGCACTGCATGCGTGTCCTGCGGTAATCGTCTGTTTAAAGCTACTGTTGTTAAAACTGATACACTCGGGGGCAAAGAAATTTGCTAAAACTTTTGGAATTCTCTTCACCCAGAGCAGCAGGAATCGCCACGGGAGCAGCCATGGAAGAACCTAGACCATTGCCGAATAGAATACAAAAAATAGCAACCATTGCCTATGCACGATATATGACATGTCGTTTTGATTCTTTCTGATCTCTCGGTCGGCGTGGAGCTATTTATCGCCGCCGCCGCCCGGACCAGCAAACGGTGGTGAACTTATTTGATGCCGTTGACCGATCGTCGGTCTCATCCAAATTCGTCACAGTATACATGTGGATTAATTACAGTGCCAGCTTAAGTCAATGAAGATCTAGTGTAAAAGAACATGGTGTAATCCCAAGCAACATAAAAAACAGCTAGGTGGAATTAAAGCAAACACGACGGAAACCAGCACCGCGGAACTATAACTATTTAAACACAAGATTTCCGAAGCATTAAAAATTGCAAAGGTAACTTGAAAACATCGATTATAACAGCACAGTTAACGACTCTAAGTATTAAATGAGCCTGCCAACCGCAAAAGCACGCTAATGCGGTTTCCCACGGAATATTTCCAGCCACATGCTAATTTGCATCTAATATTGACCAGTAGGTGAAATAGACAAGACAATGTTGACTAAAGTGTATGCCAATGCATCTGGCGGGACATGGTAATAGAACTAACAGTATTGTCCAGCATATGCCATATAATAATCAACGTCAGTGGAGTAATGGCTAACGCTGTTCGATATAGCCATCCTTATGAAAGGGCAATGCCAATACCGTTGATATGTAAGGTATGCCAGTGTATATCTGACATTGGCGGGCCATTGTAACAGAGCTGACATTATTGTCCAGCATATGTCGAATATTGGCCAACATCAGTGAACTGACGGCTAATGCTGTCCGTTATAGCCATCCTTATCTCATGGCAGCGCCAACACCGGTGATACGCCGGATATCCAGGCCCATCGTTGCCATCCTTGTATAATGGTACCACCGATATTGTGAGGGCATCGGATATGACGGGCCAATGTTGTTATCATTATAAATAGGTACGAACAATATTGGTTACCAATAGAATCCTCAGGGCCAGTGTTGGACGTGTTATAGAATGGTACAACCAATACCAGCCATAAGATGGCAACGCTGGGCCTACATAGGGCTGATCTCTGCCAACTCACTGACAATATTGGCCCGGGCTGTTGTGCTGCCTGGGTAGGCGGTCAAGGCTAACCATTGCTCTCTTTCCCAGAAGCAGCCGTCTCCTAATTTCATGGCTGCAGTCTCCTTTCATGGCTGCAGTCCTGAGTATGCATGTCTAATTTCAGATGTGTAATGATATCCAAATTACTCAGTTGATACAAGACGTTTTTTGTGTCATCTCGTGCGATACACCCTGCAAGACGCCCAGAATATACAAAACTGACCCTTAAGCACACGAGTAATCAAATTTTTCCGAAATCTAGGGCATGCAGAACAGTGCACAGGAGTTACTAAAACATTTGCGAATCTCTAGATAATAACTCTTTATTTTCGAATAATAACAAAAGTAGTCTCAGATCTCCCAAAGTACTCATAAGCTGTCATAATCTATGATTATCACAATTGATGTTACTAGTGCATACCGCAGTTTTATGAATAAAGGAACTAAATGAAGCCATATATATTTTTAATGCCCAAATTTAATTGTAGGCTGAAATTCATGACCCCGCATGCGGAAAATAATTTTACATATTCGCCAAACAGCCAGCATTGCGTGAATGTTGGTGAAACGGCTATTGTCGGTGAAACACTTGATTGATAAACGCGTAACTATAGTCGTCGGTGACATTTTTAAGGTGTAATGGTACACTGCCAGATGTCGGTGCAGATGACTCAGCGTTTCTCAGTTGGTACTGAGAAAGCAATCTTGAAACGTTAGTGTGTGGTTTTTAAACGAGATAGCATGAGGCTCACCAGGACGTCTTAGAAAGGATGAGCAGATGTTAGGTAAAAGGGTGTAAGTATTTTAATGTAATGCACTGATAAGGTAAATTTACCAAAAACTTTTTGCCACCAGAACAATCAAAATCAACTGCAATCCATGGTATTATGCTCATTGCTCAATGAACTAGAATAATTTTTCAAGCCCCAGCCCTCTTATGCAAAAACATTTTTGAACCTGGTCATTTGGTTTTCCCACCATCTTCATTGATGCAAATATATATTGAAAACAACTTTTCGTCATCCTGATTCATCTTGTTATGTAGATGCAGAGCCCTACATTTAGTTATGCTGACAGTTTCATTCTATTATTTATAATGGGGGACAATATTTGTTCTTAACAGACACTAATAAAGGTTTTTCAGAAATTGCAATACAACTATTTTTGCTTTTGGATGACACGTAAACGCACTTAACTATGGCTTATTGGTCGCCTTCCCATCGCTCATCTATTTTCGCAAAGCAGAACACTGCTAGCGTTTTGCTGAGCGCTTTAAGGACTTTCTTCCCTCTCCTATTTCTATTTTAGAGCGCAGCTCTTTGGCGCTCGTTCCTGGGTTTCGCGTCGGCGTCGGCGTCGGCCTCGTAACCAGCGCCTCCCCACTTTCATCCCCCCAGTTCGAGCCGGCGCTTGGCAACCGAAGCCTCGCAGGTAGCGCGGAGCAGCCGGAGAACACAAGGAAAGGCAGGGGGTTTGGGGAAGGGGGGGGGGGGAGGGGTCGTCAGAGGAAGCGCTAGCAGCGACTGTCTGATGCCGCTGCCGCCGCTAGCGAGTCAAGACAACGTGACCGCGTAGATAATAATAATAATTGGTTCACAGGAAGGGAAAGGCACAGTATCTGTCACGCGAGTTTGTGGACACCTGAACCGCGCCGTAAGGAAAGGGAGGAAGGTGGGAGTTAAAGTGTAAAGAGAGAAAGAGGAGACGTAGTGGAGGGCTACGGAGTAATTTCGACCACTTGGGGATCTTTACCGTGCGCTGACATCGCACAGCACACGGACGCCTCTTCGTTTCGCCTCCATCGAAACGCAGCCGCCGAGGTCGAGTTCGAACCCGGGTATTCCGGACAGTAGTCGGGCGTCTTACCACTGTACCACCCCGGCGGGGCATGACCGCGTAGAAAAACTGATTTATTTTTTATAGGAAGGGAAAGGCGCGGTAACTGTCTCACTTGTTTTCTGTGGACACCGCAACCAAGCCGTAAGGGAAGGGAGGAAGGCGAGAGTGAAAGTGGAAAGAGAGAAAGAGGAGTCGTAGTGGAGGGCTACGTAGTACTGGGGATCTTTAACGTGCGTTGACGTCGCACAGCACACGGACGCCTCTTCGTATCCCGTTCCTCTCGCTCGTAACGCGCACCACGGCTGTGACAACCTCGCGAGGCACTTGTATAGATCTCGTCTTTGACAATCATGCATTGGTGTACCAAGTCGAACATATATCTCCGACCACAAAGCTTCCTTCATGACTGTCAAGAACTGTTAGTGGAGTCTTTGTTAAAAGAATACGTGTGAAAATAAAAAAAAAATTCTGTGATAGCGCATACATGTGTTGCTCGATTTCTTTGCCTCAATCTATCGAAAAGGTGAACAGCTTATTTGCTGCGCTCAAATTTCGCATTAGGAAGTAACGTAATCGTCGGTAACTTTTTGTACTAGACAACTACATTGTCCACGTCCTCGGTTTGAAGAAAGACGTAGAAGTCTAAACTTGCAAAGCTGGGCGCCGTGGATATAGGTGTACAACGGTATTGTGAACGCAACTTGGAACGCCTGCTAAACAAGCGAACGAGAAGTGGTGGATGGATGGATGGAATGGGTGGAATATAGGAGCGTCCCCTTTGAAACGGGTTGGTAGCAGTAGCTATCATGCTCATTTTTCTCCCTATATAATAATTATTGCTTTAGAATGGTTAGCTAAACCATCATTCTATTTATTAAATTTTGTTCCTACATTACTAACACTATGTCACTTCTCTGCTTTTAAGCCACCAATCTTCCAGTCGTTTTTTGCTAGTTTCCAACCGCCGGTTTATTCACCCGGCAGCTTTTATCTCTAAACCCCAGAGCTTAAGGAACAATGATTGCGCCTGCACCAACTTCCAGATGGATGCCATTACATTCGAGTATAATATGGTCAATTGTTTCACTGGAGTTTCCACATACAGCACATGTGTCATCTCCATTGTTAAATTTCTTTTTGTAGCTGCGTGTTCTAAGGCACCCTGATCTAGCTTCAAAAAGTAGGGCACTGCCTCTTGAGTTATCAAAGGAATCTTCCTTCCTGATCTGCAATTTCCACTTTCGGTATAATTCCACACTCTGTTTCTTTTCCATCGAAGTTATCCAATTTTTACCTTCTGTGTTTTTCACCTGTTGCTTAATGCTCTTTATTTCTTCATCCTTGTTACTAGCATACTTAATAGGTAGTTTCCTAGTTCTTTTCCTCCATTGTGAGTCAACGCTTTTTAGGTACAGGTATTTAAATACTTTAGCTGCCCATCTGTTACCGTTCAATTTCCTCAGGCGTTCCTCATACAATATTTTGCTCTGAGCATCTCGTACTTCGAAAGATGCCCAGACCATATCTCCCTGTACCGCCTCATTTGTAGTTTTGCCGTGGGCACCTAGTGCTAATCTTACAACGGATCTCTGATTTGTTTCTAATGTCGACTGTACCTCTAATTTTAGGCACAAAACTGCATTTCCGGAAGTAAGTCCGGGCACCATAATTCCTTTCTAAATACTCCTCAAAACCTCATACCTATTGTATCACCACAATGCCTTATGCTTCATTATCCCGCATTCCTTCGCCCTTTGGCTTTAAGTGATTGCTCATGCTTTTCAATGTATGCCAATCCTTCGTTTACCCATACCCCCAGATATTTATATTCTGCTACTCTAGGTATTTCAAGGCCTTGTATTTTAAGACCCTGATCAGTTGAGCCGTTGAAAATCATCAGACCCGACATAACTGCGCTGAAACTGAAGCCTAGAGCGTCCCCTTCGTCTCCGCAATACTTAACTAGAGTTTGCAATTCTTCCAGACTCTCAGCTAGCAGCACAATATTGTCTGCATACATCAAACCGGGGAGGCGCTGCTCTACCGTCTTTCCACCTAATCTGGTTGGTTGGTTTGTGGGGTTTAACGTGCCAAAGCAACTCAGGCTATGAGAGACGCCGTAGTGGAGGACTCCGGAAATTTCGACCACCTGGGGTTTATTAACGTGCACTGACATCGCACAGCACACGGGCGCCTTGCTTTTCGCCTCCATCGAAAAGCGGCCGCCGAGGCCGAGATTCGATCCCGCGTCCTTGGGAACAGTAGTCGAGCGCCGTAACCACTGCGCCACCCCGGCGGGGTTTCCACCTAATCTATATGACAGGTTAAAACCTAGGTTACTGTCTTGTATCCTCCGTTCCAGGTTTATCATATAAAGCATGAACAGCACCGGTGTTAGAGGACAGCCTCGTCTTAATCCTTTGCATACTTTGACATCCTCCGTACTTCTTATCCCTTTCCACGTAATTTCTACTTTGTTATCTCGGTATATTTCCTGTAGGAACTCTATTATCTCATAACCATTACCTTCTTCTTTTAATACGTTCCATAGGAGTTCCCTGCTTACGTTGTCGTACGCCCCGTTTATGTCCAGGAAGGCCAAATACAAAGGTCTATTTTCCACTCTATATATTTTGATGCATTGGGTAAGCCAGAACAGGCTATCTATCATCTAAGCGCCTACCATTTCTAAAGCCGTTCTGAAGTTCTCCGAGTATCTTGTTACTTTCAACCCACGCTTGCACCTTTAATTTCACCGCCTGCATGGATAACCTGTACATAACATGTGTTATGGTAATCGGCCTGTAGGATTTTATGTATATCCTGTCTCCTTTCCCTTTTTAAATCAAATTCATTTTACTCTGCCGCCAGCTGTCCGGAATTTGCTTATTCGTTATGACTGTTTCCAGAGCTTTTAACAACGTTTCCTTACTTTTTGGACCGAGTTCATTAATCAGCTTGATCGGAATTCCATCTATTCCTGTAGATGTGTTTTTAGGAATATTGTTTCTGCCTTTTTCCAGTTTAGATTGATCCGTTCTAAGCTGCTTTGTATCCTGCTACCTTGTGTTGCTTCCTGATTTGTGGAGATTACCCTATCGTCGTTCTTAAATGTCTCGGCTATAACTGATGTAATGTAGTTCACTGCGCTATCTCCCTTTTAACAATTTCCCTCGTTATCTTCATTCCGATCCTGCTTTCTTTGATTCTTCTTCTCTAGCCTGCTTATATGGTTCCAGAATTTTCTTGCTCCACCTCTACAGGCATCGTGTATATGAGCCATCCACCGATCGGTGGACTGTCTTATTTTACTTTGGACGAGGGCCTGCACTTGAAGTTTCTTTTGTCGATGTGATTCCGATTTTTGGTCGATTCCCCCCTGAGATACCTGTGTTTTCTTTGCCATTCTGTGTTCGCTTGAAGCAGCCCGTCGTAGTTCAATAGCTTCCCTGATTTCCTTATTCCACCAGCTCTGTGGCTTCCTCTTTCCATTCCACCGGTTTGCTACTTTAACTTCCTGAATTTTCCTCCTTATGAGTAGTGCTACCTGTTCATAACCCCGTCTTCCATGGGGCTTTTCTCTATTGCTTCCTCTATGTCGTCTGCTATCTGCGCTATTTGATTGTCGTTTAATTTTGCGTTTACGTTTTGTCTAAGTTCCATTTCTCTTTTCATCAAGGGCCCCATCTGCAGACTAATACGTTTATGATCACTTCCCAGACTACACTCCCCTTCTTCGTCTATTTCGATTTTTGTTACCTTGCTATAAATTTCCTGCGACATTAGACAATAGTCAATGGTCATCTGCCTGTTGAAGAATTCCCACGTGATTTGGCCTTCACATTTCTTTTCTCTATTTACTATAACTAGATCGTGTCGCTCACAGAAATCTAGCATTAGCTTGCCGTTACAATCCGTGTATCTATCCAGATCGTCGATGTGGCCGTTGATGTCCCCCAGTAGAATAATATTGGCCCCGTTTACAAACTGGCTTATATCGTAACTTAGACATTCAACAAGATCCCTGTTTTCTTGCCTGCCTTGATGTCCTGTTCCTAAATAGACTACCCCTAGCCATCTCCTTATGCCGGCAATTGTTCCTGAAACCCAGATATGTTATTTACAAGATGATTTAATTCTTTGCCAATTTTTTCCCTTGTGTATCAACATACCTACCCCTCCACCCTTTTTTTCCGTTCTCGTTCTGTTGCCCCCTTCATGAACGTAGCTTTCTATAAACGGCGGATCTTCTAGGTCCCTGAGATGAGTCTCGCAAAGAGCGTACACACCTATTTTGTCATCCTTCAACTGCTGTTCTATGTCTAGCCATTTCGCGCTTTTTCTACCTCCTTGCGTGTTTATCTAGCTGATCCTAGTGTTATATTTCTTTTTTGTACTTTTCTTTCTCGACCTACTCTTTGCCATTTCTGGGGCTCAGCCTCCATTATTACACTTTCTTCTGCTTCACTTCTAACTACCTCTGTGCACGGAGTCCTCGCGGACCCACCCCCTAAAAAAACTACAGCCCTGCCTGCCAGACGCTAGTAGATCTCTGCTCCCATCCTTCTGTTAAAATGAATGCAATCTCGCTGAAAAGCCCTACCAAAACCTGCTTTATGTACCTCCCTGTTTACCGCAACCACTTCGAAACGCTTCTCCAGGCTTAACTTTCTTATGTCCTGATTAACGGTCACTACGTCCTTTTCTATCTTTCCGTTCAATCCTGACACCTCTGGTACTGTGCATACAACTATCAGCGTCTGCTGTGCTATCTCCCTGATCTCGTCAACTCCCTTAGCTAAACTTTTCATCACTCCTGCAGCGTCACCATTTAGGACATCGTTTACCCCCGCGGCTACTATTACCATACTCCGCTCTGCGGAATTCTTCAGCAGCCTATTTTTACTCTCCTTTAGCACTGCCCTCATTGTTCTCCCTGGGAAGGCTCCAACCAACCCTCTATTATCGCCCCTTACCGTTCCAAGATATCTGGCTTGCACCTCTTCATGTTAGAATCTCCGGCGATAAGCACTTGGGCCTTCTCTCTCCCTCTCCGAACTGTTGGCTCCTGCTTTCGGTTATCTGTGTCCTTATCTCTGGGATTTTCATTCTTCCTTACTTCATCCTTTTTTTCCGGCGTCTTAGCTGCTTCTAAATAACTCTGACGGTTCGGATCCGCCTGACCTACTTTGCTTATGCCTTCCATGCCAGTGCTGGCCCCAGCCACGTGGCCCGCATTGGAATGTTCGTCCTCGTTGGTTCCAAGGATAAAGTCGGCCCCTTTGTTTTCAGTTTGACTAAGCTGTCCAAGCAGTTTCTGATTTTCCGCTCTTAACAAACGTACTTCATTTTCTAAATCATCCACACGAGACACTAAACTGCCCCTTTCTTGATCAAATCTATCTAGACGCGCACTCAGTACGCAATACCGACACAAAAAGTCTCTGCCTTCCGCTTCACCTACAGAGTCGAAACGCGTTTCCTTGAGATTAACCTGCGCCTCACACTGAGTGCACTTTACCTTCTTTTGATTGCACATCTTAAGCGCTCATCGACTGAACTATATCTATTACGAATTCTCAGAATATACAAATTGCCAAAAGAAGACACAAGAAACGACTAGCAAACACGCGTTAAAAACCAATTCTGCGAATGCCAATAACCTAGAAAAAAAGTATTTATCTAAACAGCGTATACTGTTGTCGCGTATACTGTTGTCCATGTCGTGCTACTGTAAGTGTGAAGAATCGTCTCAGCCTCGCAGCGTTGCTTACGGAGGTGTAGCGGTAACCAGAGGAAGAGAATCGCCGGTATTTTATTACAGCTGTTAGCGACGTGATCGAAGTATGGTAAAATATTTAGGGGAATCTCCCAAGGAGGAGTACATTTCAAATGAAGCAGTAGTATGCCGAAAGCTGAGCTAGTGTGGAATGTCAACTTGCACCATTCACCGGTAAGTATTAAACATTTCGCAACAAGTAACAAAGGATTAGACATCTATGGTGTACTGAGCAGCAATAGAGAGAAGTTTGAATCTACAAATAACTTGTTTGAAACGATTGGCCTAAAAGCGTGGTCATCGCAATGTGTGTCATTAAGTGCTGCAGGAAATCTGGGCATGCCCACAGCATTTTCTTGACCAAACCTGATTACCTTTGTTCCTTTGCTACATGAAACGAATAAGTGCCGTTTGTTTTGTTGTGTTTACATAACACCGGCACCCCGACCGCGAAGGCCGCTTTTCGATGAGGGTGAAAAGCAGGGCACCGGTGTACTGTGCGATTAGCGCACGTTAAACAACTCCAGATGGTCAAAATTTTAGACACCTCCACTACAGCGTCTCTCGTGGCCTGAGTCGCTTCAGGATGTTAAATCCCATAAAGGAAACTAAATTTAAACATATTAGCGGCCTTAATCTATATGGCACCTATTTAAATAGCGCGCTAGATGCATAGTACGATAGATGAATCCTAACGGGCTTGATTGACTGGAATAATGTAAAATAGTCCAGGCCTGTTTGGTTGTTGGAAAGCTCCCTTCCTCGGGAAAGATCCCGGCCTCGGCGGCAGCTTTTCGGTGGAGGCGAAAAGCAAGGCGTCCGTGTGTTGTGCGATGTCAGTGCACGTTAAAGAACCCCAGGTGGTCGAAATTTCCGAAGTCCTCCACCACGGCGTCTCTCATAGCCTGAGTTGCTTTGGGACGTTAAACCCCACAAACCAACCAACCGGAAAGCTCCCTTCCTCGCATTTGTATCTACCATGATCAAGCCATCTCAATGAATAGAGCATCGTCAGGGCTTCTCGAAATATTGATAACATCACGGACATGCGGGTTCATATTTTGCAACTGGCAACAAGTGCTAGACACATTTTTGCTTGTGATAATACCTCAAAAACTCCAAATCGGGCCTGCAATCTACAGAGGTACGCCCTCGTCATGCCGCAACGCCCACACGTGCAGATGACGGTGTCTGCCAAAGCTCGCTACATTATTCAAGCCTGTCTGCATTGTTTTGCGTGTGTATACTGTCCTGAAATGTAAAAAAAAAACGAAATTTGTACTGTCCTACGCGCCCACCTGTAGCTATGATGACCAGGCAGTCGCAAGCTTCTGTGAAGCTGCGCAATCGGCTTTGAGAAGAGTAAAAACGCCATGTACTGTACTGAAGAGCGACTTCTCTCAATACAGCAGGGGAGTTATTAGTTAAATTCTCAGAACGAAATATCTTAGAAACAATGACCACCTTCTTTAGCGAATGAAGAACCAGAAGGGGATCTGAAAATTCTTAACAGGGAGACTAAAAGTGAAACGGAACGCCCTCCTAGCGACGAGCAACTTGCTTTGAAGGACGTGCGTGCGGTAATCGACGACCACGTCCAAACGCAGCGCCCCGACCCACGCATTGCAAGAGGTGAGCGCATTCACAGAGTCAGCGGCCGCTCGCTGACTCGGCTGCACCGCGCAATGATCCTCCGTGCACGCATTGGATGTGTGTGGCCTGGGGAACGACGGATGCGCCACGGACTTGCCACCAGTGACGTGTGTGACGGCTGTGGCGCGGTAGAACCTCTCGAACATATTCTACTGCGCTGCGCCGCACTAGCCGAACCACGACATTTGTTGCTGGCGGCTTACAGAGCGCAAGAGGTAATCCCGGACAGCGTAGCTGTGCTCTTGCGGCCGCCGAGAAGTGCACGCGTCCTCAACCGAAGACACGTGAGCCTGTGTGAATAAATCTAACAGGCGGGCTTGATGACCAATCTACTTCACCTCGCAAAATAGTGCGCGCTGTGACTGAACGCTCCGCGTGTGCTATTTCGGAAAATAACGACCGATCGCCCACGACGGCCGTCAGTATTTTGTACAGTGTGCAAGTGCGTGCGTAGTGAACAGTTGCCTGTACGCAGAGCTATTGCGGAGGCCCACCCGATCTGCCGAGTGCTCAGTGACCTAAGACATTTGCGGGTGGGCCTCAAGCAAGCTACTGTATACTGTACCACAAAGTATATAATTCTTTTATTTTTACCTACCCTTTTCTTTCTTCCTATCGCTCACCTCTTTGAATTCATCTACCTTTTCCTCTCTGTCCCTTTATTTCCGCCGCCCCAGGTCAGGTGCTTCAGATATCAAATACCGGGGCTGGCAAACATCTTTTCTTTCCTTTTGTATATACAATAAATAACCACTAACACCACCACTTCAAACCTCGTTCCATACCTAGAATTCTGCAGGACGTGGAGTATTTGGAAAGCTGGAAGCAGTGATCACAGTATGATAATGTCTAGAATCAGCTTAGATATGAAGAGTGAGTTCAGAGATTAGTTAGGAATTTGAAGCTTTTTTAATCCTACTTCCAGCCCAATGCTAAAAGGAGCTCGACGAAAACTGAAAAATATCACTTGACAGAGTTTGAGCCCCTTTTAGAAGGCATACAGCAAGTACACACTGACATGCATAACAACATCAGTAGAATACAGTACACTGTAAAAATTTCTAATTTCAAAAGGAACGTACTGAAAAACACACCCTTGCACCCGACCTGTTACGCTAGCACCCATACTCAACCCAATTAATGTGTCGGCGGGTCGTATCGAGTGTTTGCATTACTAATATCCTTGGAGATTCAAAGGTGCCTTCCTCAAAATTGTAAATATGGCTTCACATCAGTGCATGCCTGCCTGATTGGGAAACAAAACGTTGGGAAGCGAAAGCCCTAGCCCTTGTGTTTAATGGAGGCATTTATGTTACATTGTTACTCTGAAAACATTACGTGCCTTTGTTAAAGTAACACGCACGTTTCACACTTTATCAGGCTTTACTGGTGGCCAGCGAAGCGATTATTAAGGCATCATGCGACATATGGTGCCACCTATTCAACTATGTGTGAAAGCAGGACAAAGTCTTTAACGATGTCGATGTGATGTGCTTTCTACAAGGCTGCACATTTTGGTGCGCTTAAAATTTATTTTTCACAAAAGTTCACCAATGACAACGTGCGGTATGTGGGGTTGAAAGCGCATAGTTATGCAAGATCAACAGATAGGGTGGCACTGTACGTAGTGTAACCAACCAAGGTTAAAATGCAACGAACAACACATTGGCATTGTCAATATTTGCATGTGTTAGCTGCCGCTCATTGTAAACTTGCGAACATCGTCTAGCTGTGTGCAGCACCAAGCCGGTCAGAGGCCATATGCATGAGATTGACCCTAAAGCCAAGTTGTTTCCTCACCCAGTGCGCATTGCGTCCCTCGCGATTTGTGCGTTTCGTGACGGCGTCAAGCAGAGCGAGCAATGTCGGTGTGGCATTGAATTCTTTACAGCGCTGATTTCACATCGTGACGATTGAGGGCACGATACTGGAAATGCATCGTGACCCATGCGTAGCTCGCTCAGGTCACTTTGTGTCCTAATTTATTTATCCACAGATTGATGCAGGAAAGTTACCCCTCCCTTCATCCCAAACCTGCCGCGATCCTCCCTCACCTTCCTACTCTCCTGCCTGTATGCCTTCTGACTTTCCTATATCTCTGCACTACCCTACTATTAATGCCAAGACGCCGAACGTCGCTGCACAGACCTTCGAAGGTCAATTGAGGGTGCAGCTTGGGCCATGGCAGCGCGCTTGCTGACAGGAGAATGCTTGCGCCCTAGAATATGTGCTGCCAATCGGTATTACCTTAAATAACGCTACCTTACCACTTTTTTGGTGTCATTAACATTGCCGCCCGATGCGCTGAACCGGTGGAGAAATGCGCCCCACCAGAAAAAAAGAGGCAGCGTTAGAAAGCGTCAAGGCTTCAGTTCCGCGCATATGCTATTCCAACTAATTTCAAATTTCGCCGCAACAATGCACCCGCCAGAGTGGAAGTAACGAAACATCAATACGCGGGGCATTACATAGTCATAATAAATTGGAAAATGAGCATTCTGTTCAGCTTAGTTTTCAAGTATTCGCTGTTTTTGCGTTCCATGTACTACCTAGAATTGGAAGCCTACAGTCTCTTTTTAAAGCCCTCTTTTAACTCGTTATGACTGGATGTGAAACTATTTGCAGTGTACGTATTGTATCTTTGTTTTGATACGGGTTTGTTTTTAATTTTATTGCTTACCGCGAGCCCATCGTGCCCGGTGTCAGAGTGAGCACACATGCAACAGAGATCAATCATTATTGCTGTTGCAGTTGTGTGGCAAATACATTATTCATTTCGCAAAAAAAAACCGAAGACGAAAACAGCAATGCATGCCGAAACTGCATGCCTGCCACGAAGCGGCCATCGGTAATCTGGTGGCTTCCTGACATCATTCATACTTTTTCTTCAGCATACGCTTGCCGTCTTTTCAGCGGTTATTTCAGGTTCACGTCAACTGCATTTTAGGCTATATTTTCAACGTGTCGAAGTAAACTGTACTGTATTCTTGTGTTTATTTACTGAGTGCGTATTTTTGTTCACTGTTATCAATGTATTGCCTGACACGCACTCGGTACAAAAGTAGCCCTCAAATTCTATTGGTTTGGAAGTCGAGCAGGGTCCCTACCTAGCGGCATAGCGGCGAACCTTACTCAGTGAGGATGTGTGTTCTCATCTCTTGCTAGCCCGCAGTGATTTACGTGCGCATGTGCAGCGTGTACAAGAGTGCTTTTTGTTTGTTACTCAGTTCCTCTACGCTTTTGCTTATCTATCTGCATCTTGAAAAAGAACAATGAACAGGCTCTCACCCCACGCTGCATTAAAACAAAATGCTTGTCAATATCGAGCATAGCATGCTGTAAGGACATCATCTGTTGCGGTCTTCGGCGCCTGAGATTCTTTGACAAGCGGTGTCTCAAAAGAAGCCCTGCTGTCGTTAGGCGCCGTGTCAACGCAAAACAGGTTGCTGCCGTCAATACAACTTAATGCAAACGCTCAGAAATCATATATTCCTATTTCTGTTTGGACTACCGCAGCTACTGAAACATGCGACCGGGTACTGCTGAATAGAAAAATCCACTTTGAGCAAGCCACTATGTGTTTTCTGTATACACGATAGAGTTGTCTGAATACCTTTTTTTTGCTGTTAATCCTCCTGCAGCGCCTCAGTGGTGGGGCGCTCGACTGCTGATTTCGAGAACGGGGGTTTGATCGCGGCCGTTTCGAAACGCGCTCCTAGGATGGGGGATTAGACTGCACGTCAGGCAAACCCACGCGTCCAACGTCACCGAGGCCCGCGCCTACATCATCCGTCATATAGCCATTGTCGCATGGAGCATTTTTTTTTTCGGTTGAAGGATTCTGCGCATACGTAACAGTGGTAATAATATTTCGATTTAGGGAAATGATCGCGAGTTTGAGAAACAAATCTTTGCTGCACCTGTTACACTAAATACTGTCACGTAGCCGTTTAGGCCCGTAACTAGAAGGTTGGTTTTTAATAGGAGTTTGGCCAAGCAGGCACAGGAGAGCAGGTCAAGGGCACCGAGTGACAGCAACCGACTTCAGCTTCTCGAACGCCACGGGGCCACTTCTTCAAGTCCGCGCACGAGACTCTCGATGAGCAGCTGCCCAGCGGCTGCTGTTGCACACGCTACATTACCCCCCCCCTCTCAAAAAAAAAATGTCAACTTGATTAACTCGAAAGCAGAGAGAAAAAAATAAAGCAAGAAACATGCGGTAGGCGGTGCGTTAGTTTTCTGGCGAAAAGTACGGCTTCATGCGCACGACATGGACAACCTCGGATTTCTGCTGGCGACGAGTAGAAGAAAAGCCGTCCGAAAGAACTTAGTACCTGACGTCGCTCAGCTGACGGACCACTTTGTATGGGCCAAAGTACTTCAGAAGTTTTTCGGATAGTCCCCGACGTCGAATCGGAGTCCAGAGCCACACTGTCGCCCGGTTCGAAAGTCACTACACAATGGCGGTGATCGTAACGCTGGGCGCCTCGACCTTGCTGGTTCCGGATGCGTGCCCTCGCCAGTTGTCGCGCTTCTTCTGCGCGTTGAGTGAACTCCTCGGCGCCAACTTCGAGGTCACGGCCGTCGTGGGGCAACATGGCTTCGAGGATTGTCGAAACTTTGCGGCATTACAATCAGAAGAACGGCGTCATTTGCGTTGTTTCCTGCTGCGCCGTGTTGTACGCAAACGTGACGTACGGCAGGACGTCATCCCAAGACCGATGTTCAACATCTACGTACATGGACATCATGTCGGCGAGAGTTTTGTTTAGACTTTCTGCCAAGTTTGTGAATGGTAGGTGGTTGACCTGCAATGGGTACTGCCGCTTTGCTGCATGACAGATTCCAGTAGCTTGGCAGTAAAAGCAGTGCAGCAGAAGAGCAGTCCGTTATTATAACTGTCGGGGCACCGTGCCTCAGGACGATGTGTTCGATGAAAAAATTCGCTGCCTCGATTTATGTACCGCGCTGGAGAGCCTTCGTTTCAGCGTAATGAGTGAGGTAATCTGTTGCGACAATTATCCATCTGTTGCCCGAGTCAGAAATTGGAAAAGGACCCAACAGATCCCTGTCGACTTGTTCGAATGGGTATCTTGGCACTTGAACAGGATGCAGTAAACCGGCCAGTTTCACAGGCGGTGTTTTCCGTCGCTGGCAATCATGGCATGTTCTCACGTAATGTCGTACTGCGGCCGCAAGATTTGGCCAATAACTATTCTTAATTCGGGCCAGAGTTCGAGCATACCCCAGGTGACCCGCGGTGGGCTCGTCATAACATGCCTGTAAGATTTCTTCGCGAAAAGACTCTAGTACGACGAGGAGGTAATCTCTTCCCGTCTGAGCGAAGTTCATCTTGTATAAAACATCGTTTCGCATGCAAAATGATGAATGCGTTCTGGCGAAGAGACGGGGAGCGTCTGTAGCTTCTGTAGCGGGGAGCTTCCAGAAAATCGATAAGTGGTGTGAGAGCCGGGTCGTCACGTTGCATCTGCGAAACAGTGAGCGCGTCGACGGCTGCGATAAGGGGGAAGTATGGTTCTTCGTCTTCTCGGGCAGTCTCGACAGGTGAACGGGACAAGTAGTCGGCGTCGTATTGCTGGCGTCCGGACTTATACACGATGGTCATGTCGAACTCCTGTAGCCGTAAACTCCATCGTGCAAGGCGTCCGGAGGGGTCTCGCAAGTTTGTTAACCAGCACAGAGAATAGTGGTCACTCACAACCCGAAAGTGCCTGCCATAAAGATAGGGTCGAAATTTCATCACCGCCCATACAACAGCCAGACATTCTTTTTCGGTGGTGGAGTAGTTCGATTCGGCACGGGACAAAGTCCGGCTGGCGTATGCGATAAGTCGCTCGGCACCGTCTTGCCACTGGACGAGTACAGCGCCTAGACCCACGTTGCTGGCATCTGTATGGACCAGAGTCTCGGCATTCGCGTCGAAAGGGGCAAGCACAGGTGTCGTCTGCAAGCGGTGCCGTAACTCGTTGAATGCCTTTTGCTGTTCGTCCGTCCATGCGAAGGTTACATCATCCCGGGTGAGACGTGTCAACGGAGCGGCAATGCGTGAAAAGTTTTCAATAAACCTGCGGTAATGGGCGCAGAGGTCCAAGAAACGGCGAACTGCCTTCTTGTTATATGGAGAAGGGAATTTGGTGAAGGCTGTTGTTTTAGCGGGATCGGGAAGAACTGCTCGATGGCTGACGACGTGACCCAAGAACAGGAGCTCGTCATAGCCAAAGTGACACTTTTGTGGTTTTAACGTGAGACCGGCAGATCTGATAGCCCGTAGCACAGCGGAGAGACGTTGGAGGTGCTCCTCGAACGTTGGTGAAAACACAACAACGTCGTCCAGGTAGACTAGACACATCTGTCATTTAAGATCAGATAGAACTGCGTCCATCATTCGCTGAAATTTTGCTGGAGCGGAGCACAATCCGAAAGGTAGGACTTTGAATTCATAAAGTCTATCGGGCGTGACAAACGCTGTCTTCTTGCGATCACGTTCATCGACTTCGATCTGCCAGTAACCTCTCCTAAGATCAAGCGATGAAAAGTAGCGCGCGCGGCGCAGCCGGTCTAATGAGTAATCAATGCGTGGCAGCAGGTAGATGTCTTTTTTTGTGACCTGATTGAGCTTACGGTAGTCCACATAAAACCTTAAACCTCCGTCTTTCTTCTTAACAAGGACAACAGGCGAAGCCCAAGGACTCCTCGATGGCTGTATGACACCGTCATATAACATCTCGTCTACCTGTTGGGCAATGACTTCGCGTTCCCGCGGTGACACTCGGTAGGGGTTCTGTCGGACAGGTCGGTGCAGATTTTGGTTATTATGCGGTGCTTGGTCAAGGGCGTCTGTTTAATTGCGGATGCGGATGAGAAGCAGTCTTGAAACTGAAAGAGTAGCCCGAGGAGTCTGTCCTTCTCTGCCGGTGATAGAGCGGGATTCACATCAGGGTCGAAGTTGGGCGCTTGGCTGGCAGACGTGTTGGTCTCAAGAACAAAGCAGTCGTGGGCTGCTTCTGCGACACCTTCAAAGTAGGCTACCGTTGTGCCTTTAGCGATGCGTTGCCGTTCGTTGCCGAAGTTCGTAATCAGCACGTGAGCTAGACCATTAGTCAGATGAACTATTATACCGCGTGCAACACAGACTCCATGATGTAACAGAAGCTCTGTGTTCTGGTCGGCAACGCCGGCAACACAGGACTGATCATCGAACCTGACTGTGACGAGAGCAGACGAACCTGGCGGCAAGGATACATCCGCGTCAACGATGCGTAAAGTGCGTGGCGTCGTTCGGAGTCAGCGGTCATCGTTGCAGGCGTCGAAAACGTGACAGTACGACGAGGAACATTAATAATGGATCCATGCTCCCGTGAAAAATCCATGCCGAGTACGAGGTCCTTGCAGCAGTGCGGCAGGATAACAAAAACGGCTACAAAGGCTGAATCGGCGATGGTTACTCGGGCAGTGCATCGTGCTATCGGCGTCATAAGGTGACCTCCCGCAGTACGAATTTGCGGCCCCAGCCATTCAGTTTTCACCTTGGAGAGCCGATCTGCGAAATTCTTGCCTATTATTGAGAAGTCTGCTCCGGTGTCTAACAAAGCGGTTACTGGGCGTCCGTCGACGAGAACGGAAAGGCCGGCGCTAACAACGTGATCGGCTTGAGGTTGATTGGAAGTTTCGGGTTCATGCGGCGGTGGAGGCATCGTAGTCAAAGCATCGTAGTCAAAGCATCGTAGTCAAAGCATCGTAGTCAAAGCATCGGTCTGAGTCGTCACGGGAGGGTCTTCGGGACATCGATTCCGTTCGTCAGCAACCTACCCCCCTGAGGTCGCCGCCTTCAGTTTCCCCGGTATGGGCTTGGCGACAGGTGCCCCGGCACATCATTTAACTCACGGCGGCCGGGTGATGAGTAGCGCACGGGAGAAGACTGTACTGTTGCTCGAAGAGGTTGTCGGGTTGCTAGATATTCTTCGATTTCTGGAGGGCGTTCGCCGATCCGGGGACGCGGGGAATCACGAGCAAAACACCGAAGACAGAGTTCACGGTATGGACAACGACGGTACAAGTGGCCGTGTTCTCCGCAGTGGTAGCACAGCGGCCGTTGGCGAGTAGTGCGCCAGACGTCTGCCTTCCAAACCGGTTGCCGCATGACGGGGCTCTGCGGAGATGGCGGTTGGTAGAATAGTGGCTGAGGAGCGTACGGCTGCATGACGAGGCTCTGCTGGGATGGCGGCTGGCAGGAGGGTTGGTACAACGGTGGTTGCAGAGTGGGCGGCGTCTGTGCTTCGAAACGAAGCTGTTGCGCAGGAGGTACTGCTGGCCGGCGAAGAGCCGCTGCGTAGTTCATAGAACGTGGCTCCGACAGTGACTCAGGCGGTGAAAATGTTTGACGGATTTCTTCACGCACGGCTCCGGTGACAGCCGCGGCAGTCGGGCTAGGCGAGACAAGACTGAACTTGAGGAGCTCCTCACGAACTACCTCGCGGGTCAGCTCACGCAGCGAGTGATCTTGAGTGGACCCGTTCAATGTGGCCGCACTGCTGAAGGGCTGACCACAGGCAGCCTCCTTGCACCGATATCGTTGCTGCAGGGCTCGCTCAATAAGGGTAGCTTCATTGATGAAGTCCGCGACGGTTTGCGGTGGACTGCGAACCAGACCAGCGAAAAGGGGTTCTTTTACACCCTGCATCAGGTGGCGCAACTTCGCTAATTCTGTCATGTCGGAATCCGCCCGACGGCAAAGACGGGTCACGTCGTCGGCGAACATGGCCACACTTTTGTTAGGAAGTTGCACACGTGCTTCTAGGAGGCGCCGTGCACAAAGTTTTCCCGCAGTTGCTGGCGAAAGGAATCCCAGTTTTGGCGCTGTCCTCAAGCGCGAAATATACATTGCGCAGCTTCTGAGCCGGGCTTCACTGATTAAACTGCGCCACTCACTCGAACTGGTCGATCCAGTCGTCGACATCTTCCGCAGTACCGCCATGGAAACTGGGGGACATACGAGGCTGCTGAAGCATTAACTGATGCTGACTTGCCTGGGCCATTGCGGAAGTCTCGAACTGCCGGTCAGCTGGCGTCGGTTCAGGTAGAGGATCGAATTCCGGCGCCAGACCCTGGAGGTGACCGCTGCAACGATGGACTGCTGTAGACATGAGCGGAAATCGGTTCGGACTCGATGAGTGGCTGCGAGAGGCCCGAGACATGTAGTTCAAGGCCTCACGCCCACCAGTGTCACGTAGCCGTTTAGGCCCGTAACCAGAAGGTTGGTTTATAATAGACGGTTGACCTAGCAGGAACAGGAGAGAATGTCAAGAGCACCGAGTGACAGCAACCGTCTTCAGCTTCTTCTCGAACGCCACGGGGCCACTTCTTCGAGTCCGCGCACGAAACTCTCGATGAGCAGCCACCTAGCGGATGCTGTTACACACGCTACAATATTGCATAATACGCACAGATCAATGCACACTGGTAGCCCATTAGATTCATTATAATCCCTTTTCGTTTGTGCTGTATTTCGAGAAAATTGGTTGCTTCTGACAAGGCAAGTAAAATTGATTCATACGTGCTTAATCATCGGTGCTTAGTTCGTCACTAAATACATATTTATAGTCACATCATAAATGAACTCCATTTCTTTCAAGACATTTTTATACCCCGCACCTGTTTTGGAAGTAAGCGACAGAATCGCCCCAAGTCACTGCTCAATTAATAATGAAGAAATCTTGAGCATTCAAAATTCCCTGCCAGAACATGAAAGCGACCAAACGCAGTTTTTACGATGTCTTCGCAGCTACTGATTCGTAGCTTCTACTTTAACTTTAGTGAAAAAAATTGCTAATAATTCTAAAATTTGTCATGTGCGTAAAAGTTCGGTCGCATGGTGAAATTCATTGTCATTGAAAAGAGAAGTAATTGTACTACAAATTTACTATTTATAAACATCAAACACATCAGAAGTTCCTTATACTTCCTTCGGTTTCAGGTAAACAATTAGAGTCGTTTCACAGTGCAACACTAAGATATTATCTGCTGCAAGAAGCACCCGCCTTGTTGAGAGCTCGGCAAACTCAATCCACACAATACTCTACACTCGAGCAGTCAGATTTCCTGTGCGGCTAGGATTCCTCTGCAGTGTCGCGTAATCTCATTTTTGGGGAATACTTGTGCCTGGTTGTCTAGCCAGAATTGATATTCACTCAGTCTACAGAAACCCGCCGGGCTATATGCTGTCAGTGCTACATTTACCCTGCTTAATCCTCGAGTCACGTGCGATATAATGAAGCAGGCTACCTCGATTCATTCTAAAGTGCTGTAGGTAAGAGCACGAACCTTTTATTTTTGTGGACTTGACACTAAATTTGCCTATCTCAATCGTATAAGACACGCGCACACTGCTCAAAGTGCGACATGTCATGTCTAGGCCCAAGTATCCGGCCCATGAGTGTCGCACAAGGCAAAAAACGTGCGAAGCGGTGCCAGTAAATCTAAAAGACAGGTGATTACGCGCCTTGTTTTTCTAAAATCCGCGCTTTGTTTTGCTGCAATGGTGAAATCGACGGATTTGTTTTTTTGCAATATTTTATAACTCTAAACAGTAAAGTGCTAATGCATTGCATGAGGCACATTTTCATCGCCAGCAAACACACCGTAAACTCGGAAGCAGGCCTACGCTGCGCGCATTTCTGCGAGCGCCGCCGGCTGCCAATCCACTTTAGGAGCGACGGTGGCGCCATCTCTAGGTATATCTCGCGGCGAATACCGCGTGCTTAGCGTTCTTTATTCTCTGCATGGCTATGCTCGGCCTCCCTCTAAAGGTAAGCTATCTTTAGTATTTACACAAGTTGCTTGGCGAATTTCAGAACGCATGTTTTGCTTTAAGAGTCCTGTCATACTGTTGAGTTTGACGTTCAGGCAGTTAGAAGCATTACAGACTGTTGTTTGGGTCTCGCCGCCTAGGCTGGTTGCTACACGAACACGTGGCACCAAGAGGCAGCCTTGAACAAAAATATGAAAAATGGTTCGATTCATTGTGTTTTTGTTGTGACGGGAAAAATATTTACACATTACTTGTGCATACTGTTTAGAACCTAAATTTTGTTCTGTTAAATTTAACATTTGGTAAGTTAGATGTAAAGGAGAATTCATTCTGCAGTTATATAACTAGTCCAGCGGTTTTTCTACATATGAGAATATATTCTTAGTCTGTGTCAAATACATTGCGTAAGAACAACGTTTGAAACCATCAATGACCCTTGATTTGTGCATCTGGACGCATTGCATTTTCGAGGCTGTCTTCGGCTTGAAGACCTCGTCTCCAAGAAAACAGGTTCGTGAGCCAAGGTCCCGCCAGACGAGTGACAAATCAAGTCTCTCTTAAAAACACCGGTTTATTCCGGATAGACGGAAAAGCATTCAATGGAAAGAAAACACATCGGGTGCCACTGACCTGTAAATTCTGTCGAGACACGCGACAACGGACCCCTAAAATAAAACAGGACAATAATCAGGGCTTGACAAAACACACTACGGCGCGGACAGAGTAGGAGAGAGGGCCAGAGCGCTAGCGGCGCTACAAGAAACATTACTCCTCACGCAGCAAATCCCGCAATTACGCATAAGCCGTTTGAAGCAGGCACTGCTCCCGTATTCGTGTGGCAGGTCTTCGCTCCGTCTTCTTTGCGCAATCAAGGTCGCTCCCATGGTAGCGAAACTTGCATAGAGCCCATGGGGACCGACTGAGTGAAGAACGAGCTCCTTTGCACCGCCACGTCGCACTGAGAACTGTTCTAAGCACTAGTGCTAATAAAAACCAAAAAAATAATTATGACTTCATAGTGACGTATGCTTAGCGCAGATTTTGAATCCATTTTATCATAGAAAAGAAAGAGAACGCTGACGACGACGAAAACTGAATGATGCTCGGCTAAGTCGACGAAAAATTGACCCCGTGACTGTTTTCAAAATTTAGTTTAACAGATAATTTAACAAACAATTTAAGGCAAATCTTGGTGTTGAACAGGGTCTATTCTTAGCCGAGCTGTCCAAACCTCGCTCAGTTACCATCCTTGTTAGCCTTGCCTTTCTGTGCCAGCCATATAAAAGCATGCAGATTTACACCGCTAATTACATCCACCTTCATTAATCAGGCATGCACTGCCTTGATTAGTGACAAATGCGCCGTAGTGTTTCCACACCGCGAAAAACGAAGATGTGGAGAATCGGAGAAGCAGCAGAAGTTTGTCAACTTTCGGATGAGATCAAGCAGCAACAGGTGTGGTAAATGAAACAAAATGCCCTAAAAAAACTGGAATATACAGCTCCAATAATAACACAAAGTAGTATGTCGCAGCAGCAGTACGGCCAAGCTTGGAGATGAAAAAGGCACAAGACAAAGCATGCACTGGTAACATATCGTTTTTGTGCGTAAAGATATGTACATTATAAATTGTGCACAGCTATGTGATGTTAGGAAGATAGTGAGAGACCGGAAAGCGTGGCATGACATGGTCGATAGGGTCACGAAGAGTCAGACACGACTGAACGACTAAACTGAACTGATGTGCCAACAGAATCAGGGCATACAAGTGAAAGAGAGCCAGTATGGAAACGAACGTGCCGGAGTCTCCATAGCAATTAAACATAGCATTCTCTACAAGTACACTATGACATGAAAGCGCATGGTAATTGGCGGAATGATATTTTAGAAATAACATTCAGCTTGCGCTTTATTCCAAGGCAGTAATGTTCCGATCAAGTCAAATATTACGCAACAGAGAATATGCATGCCACCCAAAACAACCCTTCACTAACAACCTAAAATAAAACATCTGACAAAAGAATAGGCTCAAGTACTTAGCCTTTATGACGGTGTGCTGCCATCGCATGAACATCCGCGTAACGAAACTCGGCTTTACTTTGCTCCGCAAACCAATGATGCCTTACTCGTGTAAAGAAGGTAATATTTCATCATATACAGCACCGCTACCCCACCGCCAAGAAAGTTCTATTTTTCATCAAGGATAGAGCTAAGAAAGGGCTTGACCGATATTGTCTCGAGACGCAAGACTCTCAATAAAAGCCTTAAAAAGGATTTTACACAGCAAAATTAGCAAAAAGCAGTTCAATGAAGCTCCATTGCATCTAGTCATGAACGCCAGTCAATTATCGCAAAGATTATACCCCTGCATGCTACAGGATTTCGCAAGTCCTTTAGACCTATCAACAGGTGTGTTGCAGGACGTATTTTGAATGTACATCTCTTCACACATTATGGTACATGGACGCCTGGGTGCCGAAAACAAAGGTGCTTACTTTTTACTCAGTTCAGTTCAGTCGTTCAGTCGTGTCCGACTCTTCGTGACCCTATGGGCCATGTCACGCCACGCTTTCCGGTCTCTACTATCTTCCTAACATCACATAACTTCATCTGCAGTGCCTCGAGGATGCCATCTAGCCATCGCGTTCGCTGCCTACCCCTACTCTGGCGACCCTCAACCTTTGCCAACATCAAATCTTTCTCCAGCGACTACTCTCTTCTCATCAGATGACCAAAGTAGCTGAGCTTTAACTTTAGAATTTGACCCTCCAATGAGCAGTCAGGGTTTATGGTCGACGATATCGACTGATTTGATCTTCTGGCAGTCCAAGGAACTCTCAAGAGTCTTCGCCAGCACCACAATTCAAACGCGTCAATTCTTCGGCGGTCAGCCTTTTTCACAGTCCAACTCTCGCATCCATACATCACAACTGGAAAGACCATAGCACGAGTTATACGGATCTTGGTTGGCAGACTAATGTCTCTGCTCTTTACTAGGCGGTCAACGCTAACCATTGCTCTCTTTCCCAGAAGCAGGCGTCTCCTAATTTCATGGCTGCAATATCCTTCCGAGATAATCTTGGAGCCCAAGAACAGAAAATCTGTCACAGCTTCCACTTCTTGTCCATTGATGCTCCAGGACTTAATAGGGCAAGACGCCATGATCGTTGTATTTTTTATGTTCAGTTTAAGCCCAAACTTCTCACTCTCTTCTTGTACGCACATCAGAAGTCTCTTGAGTTCCACTTCACTTTCTGCCATTAAAGTGGTATCATCCGCATATGTAAGGTTGTTGATACGTTTTCCAGCAATCTTCACTCCAGCTGAAGACTCGTCCAGACCGACCTTCCTCATGGTGTACTCTGCATATATGTTAAATAGGCAGGGCGACAGTATGCAGCCTTGCCTCACTCCTTTCTCGATCGGAAACTAATCAGTAAGACCATGCCCAGTTCTGACTCTGGCCTTTTGCCCTTCATACAGGTTCTTGAGGAGATAGATGAGGTGAATTGAAACTCCCATTTTTTGGAGAGCTTTCCACAATCTGCTGTGTTCTACGCAGTCAAACGATTTTGCATAATCAATACAGCAGAAGTAGATGGGTTTCTGGAACTCTCTTGCTTTTGCCATGATCCAGCGAAGGTTGGCAATTTGTTCCCTAGTTCATCTGCCCTCGCGAAACCCAGCTTGCACGTCCGGAAGCTTCCAATCCACATACTGCTGCAGCCTACCTTGGAGGATTTTCAACATCACCATGCTAGCATGCGAAATAAGCGCGATCGTGCGGTAGTTGGGACAATCTTTGGCACTGCCTTTCTTTGGAATGGGGATGTAAACTGACCTCCTCCAATCCTGTGGCCACTGCAGGGTTGTCCTAATCTTCTGACATATTGTATCCAGAAAGTTAACAGCGTCATGGTTGAGGTTTTGAAGCAACTCAGCTGCAATGCCATCAATTCCGCCAGCTTTGTTCTTAGCAAGGCTGGCTAAGGCCCATTCAACTTCACTGTTCAGGATGCCCGGCTCGAGATCAGTAATCACAACCGTCTTATGTTGGGTTTGCACATTCTGGTCCTTCTTATACAGTTCTGTGTATTCCTGCCACCTCTTCTTTATCTCTAAGGCTTCAGTGAGGTCCTTGCCCCTTTTGTCCTTTATCACACCCAGCTTAGCACAGAAGCTTCCTTTAATATCTTTGATTGTCTTATACAGAGCTCTTGTGTTCCTTAATTGGCTGTTGTCCTCAACTGCTTGGCACTGTATGTTCAGGAAGGCATTTTTATCTCTTCCTGCTATTTTCTGAAAATCCGCATTGAGAACCTTGTATCTTTCTCTTTCCCCCATAACTTTTGCCATCCTCCTTTCCGGAGCTATTTGCAAAGCCTCTTCACATAACCAGTTTACTTTCTTGTATTTCTTTTGCTTTGGAACTACCTTAGTAGCAACTTCTTGTATTATATCACGAACATCAGTCCACATCTCTTCGGGCTCTCTGTCTGCTAGATCTAATTCTTGAAATCGATTCCTCACTTCCACAGCATATTCTAATGGAATTTGATCCAGATCATACCTGAAAGGCCTTC
>JAJIZL010025386.1:0-13076 GCA_023969395.1 Amblyomma maculatum
GGCAGCAGCAGCAGCAGCAGCAGCAGCAGCAGCAGCAGCAGCAGCAGCAGCAGCAGCAGCAGCAGCAGCAGCAGCAGCAGCAGCAGCAGCAGCAGCAGCAGCAGCAGCAGCAGCAGCAGCAGCAGCAGCAGCAGCAGCAGCAGCAGCAGCAGCAGCAGCAGCAGCAGCAGCAGCAGCAGCAGCAGCAGGAAAATACATACTTCAGAGCGAAGTCTACTCCCGTATTCTTCCAATTAAGCTGGTCTTGTGCCTGCTGCATCCAACTGACAACACGAACTTGACCTATCTGCCAACCTAACTTTTTGCTGTTTAGAAAACGTTTTATTAGACATTTGACGTTCACATCAGACATTCACATGAGCGGCGACAAATGACCAAAACCGGAAATACACATGATTAACAACAAATGAAAGTGCACATAAGATACATCCTAATGAACAAATACATCACAAATCAGTATTTACATTGAGAATAAAATTTGGCAGTTCGTGATGATGACATATACAACAATGAATGCCAATATACAAGATGGTATAAAGAGTGTAGAATAATTTGCCAAAATAAAATGGATATAAACATATACAGCAATCGCATGTACAGTATGTATTGCACATGTGGGTTGCTATGTGAAGAGCAATATTTACATTATATTACAGGTACCAATGTGGGTTAAAAACCACCCGGACACGTCCATCCGACACGGAAACAAAAGGGCATGGCCATTGACGAAGATACTCTCGCTCCCAAAGGTAGAAAAGTTCCTCAGCAAGAAAGCTGACGATCTCCTTTCGTTGACGCGCCAGGACAGGGAAAAGCGCACGTCGGCGCCGGCTCGATGTGACAGCCTCTCAACGATTACGCCATAGCTCGAAAGCGCCAGCTACAATCAGCAATCGTGCAAAGAGGCCGCGAGGACATTTACTATTTATGTGAAATCGGTTAATACCTGGACTTCTGAAACCGGCATGAACTGACCTCCAGAAAACACGAGCAACGACGCATTGCTGGGCCATGTGACGATTGGATTCCTGAAGTGGGCAGTTGGAGCACTGCGCGGTCCGCACAATGCCCCATCGTTGCAGCCGATCTCGTGTAGGCAAACCTCCCCCCCCCCCTCCTAAAGCCACATAAAGTCACGTAAATGCCCTGGCAGAAACGACGCTGTGAGTGGTAACCAACAAGTGGAGTCCGCCCTTCGCCTAAGTTTCGCAGGCACCAGCGGAAGTAGTAACGTTCCCACTGACTCCACTACTCTGTTCGAAGAGATGTTTAAGGCAGGGCTCACGTGGCATGCGTGGCGACGAAATGCCACTATATACGAATAAAAAACAGGCACCCGGAAAGCCTGAGGGCCCCTGTTGAGTGGTATGTCAGGGACAAGCTCCCTCACACTTGTGCCTAAAAAATAGAAAAGAAGCACCCGTGCTGGGCACTCATCACCCTGCAGCAAACGAAGAATGTAGCGTGGAGCCAGCAGCCGAAAGCAGACTGACAAAGAACGGAAGGCAAACCCATCCTTCTAACGTGGCTGGCGGAGTGCCGAACGGCATACTAGTTCCGTGCGACGTGCCCAAAAAAATGAACTTACAAGAGACTGAAGAGAACGTAAAATTCTGAGGAGTGGATGCGCTACATGTGCGAGATTCCATATTCGCCCGCAGAAAACAGTGTGGACAAGGTAGCGTTTCTCCAACATTGGTAGTTCAAAGGCACTGTCTGTAGTCACCTTGCTGCGCACCTCGTTTAAGACGGTAGTCCACACCGAAGTTGCTATTCCACGTGCCTCATAATCAATGCCAAGTATGCGGATGGTGTCACTGTGCGTAACTGGTAAGGCACCATTAGGGCGCGCTTCTGACCTGCTAATTAAAAGATATTTAGTTTTTTCAAAACTGAAAGCAGCCCCAGACACCTTGCCCTATCTGTCAAAAAGATGAAGGCAGCGCAGCAGGCTCGCTTCATCACGTAAATACAACGTAATATCATCCGCATAAGCAGTCACAGGCAGCGTCTGAAAGCCTGGGAGAGGGAGGCCACGGATACTTTGGTCTGTAATTATTGCCCTCAAATAAGGCTTTAAGCTGAGAGAAAACAAAGGGGGCGAGAGGGGACAACCTTGCCTGACACCGCGGGACACAGGGAAAGGGGCATTTCTCACCTATCCATTGGCAGTGTGCTTTGAATGCCATCATACATGCTTTTAATTAAACATACGAAACTTTGCGGAAACTGAAAAGCATTCAAAACGCCGAATATGCAGCCATGTTCTAGCCGGTCAAAAGCTTTTTCTTGATCTAACGAAACAAGGATACCACTAGCTCAGCGTCTCTGTGTGTAATAAATAATGTCTCGAGTGGCATACGACAACCTATGTATTTCCCTGCCAGGAACTGAGTACACCTGATGACAACCAATAAGGGAGGCCATCACACCCCTCAAGCGCCGAACCACAATGGCTGCGAGAGCTTTGTAGTCAATGTTTATACGGGTGATCGGCCTCCACTCTTCTGGACAAGATGACCCCGGATTGCGTTTTGGGATCAAAATTAATTTCCCTATTTCGAAAACTGGCCGCAAAATGTAAATGCTCAAAGCCCTGTCGAAGGGCATTGGTCAGTGCTGGACCGACAACGTCCCAGAAACCCCAATAAAATTCCACAGGAGCCCATCAAGCCCAGGCGCTGACCCGCGTTTCATTGACTCTAAAGCTGTCTTTACGTATTCTAAAGAGGGAAGTGCACAAAGCACATCATGCATCTTCGGGCTGACCAGCGGCAACTCAGCCAACATTTGATGCGTCTCTACAGCTCCTACATCAATGTTAGCATCTGAACACGCCATTAGTTTGAAGAGCGTCAAGAAACGCATAGAACCCTAGTTTGATAGGACGCAGAGTGGGGCGCTCCCCTCAATGCTGAACTATGGATGTAAGCTCTCCGCGCAAATCGAAGCACCTCAGATGTGCAGATGGACTACGCCTTCCACGCCAGGCCGCCGCAGAAAGGAACGAGGCTCCAATAAGGCACTGATATTGGCTATGTAACTCCTCGCACCAGGCGCGCATCAGAGAGGTACGCCAACCCGCTCTGTGTGCGATACGGATCTTCGCGGTCTTGTCTACCGGCTCCTGAGACACTCCACGACGTAGTGTACGACCCTCTACCGAACTGTGCAAGCGCAAAATTGATTTGAGCGTGTCCCATTCATTTTCAGCACTGTCAGAAAGCGAAACGCGTAAAGCTCGCGACAATCACTTACGCGAACGTGAATCATGTGGTAAGTGGACATCAAAACGCCATGGACGAAATGAGCCAGCGCTAGGAAAGGAAAGGCTGAGCATGACTGGCCGGTGGTCAGACATATGAATGGGCGTCTGAAGCAAGGTCACAACATCCATAGGCGACACATACGTTGAAAGGGACTGCGGCACATATGCGCGGTCTAGCCTGCTCGCAGATGAACCACGACGCCATGTCCATCAGAAACGCGACCCATGCATGAGTTCGTGCGCATCAAGAAGCGCAAAATGCTGCACCACCCAGCAAACCATATCATATTCAATGGACATTCAATGAACATCCACCAATAGATATCTGATGTCCATATGATGTTTACAAAAGTTGGTATTATGTCGACATAACATCCATGGAATGTCCATTTTGACACTTGTGGACCCCCATATAATGCCCACAGCATGTCCACACGCAATATTGATGAGACATTAAATGATATTGTGTGGATATATTAACCAATATATTTTTGGTCCTTTGAGTTGTGCATTAGTAGTACCCTACTTTATAATAAGCGAGTAATTGCTCAATAATGTCCACCCAGGCACCATATGGCTCCACCTGGGTGGATATTATTAAGCAATTACTCGCTTATTATAAAGTAGGGTGGGTGGACGTTACTGTGCAGCTACTACCATCCTGGAAATATACTTCTCCTTGGGGGATATGCCCTAAATACATTTCGAGTACACTAAGCTTAATTGATTTCATACTTTGCAGCAACTGCTGAAAACAGCCAAGAAAAATTGTTGTACAGTCATGTTTATTTGGTCATTTATGTTTTATTTTGCCTCTGTGATATCAGGTCCGGGAGGCACATTGATGACCTGTAAATATACAAATTCACATATATAAATATATGCTCAATACTAACGGCAGCACATTTAACACAAACAAAAAAAAAGTAGAATGGTGGGTATGATGCGAATGAAGCATGTTCATTGATGCAATCTGAGCTTGGAAAAATGAACTCAGCAGCAGTCGGAATGCACTTGCAGTATATCCTAAACAAGCACACCTGTGGAGACAGCACTCCATTCTTCACAAAATATTTTGAGGAGCCGTGGCAAAAACTCATATTGTAAACACACTGCAAGAAGTGTAACGACAGCCCTTTTAATATAAACCGAAAAAAAAAGTGAAATGGTGGGTATCCTGGAAGGAAACTGTTCATTTGTGTAATTCTACTAACAATATGCGCTACTAACATATGCTGGGCCAAGCAAATAGTGGAAAGGATTTTGATGCAATCTTCCAGTGTTCCTAGGGCAACACTTAGCTTAAATTAAAAACCAACATGTGTAAGAACAAAAATACAAGACCACTAGGATATCAATAAGTATGACTTGACATACATGAAAGGAAATTTCAAAGGAACACCAGAAAAATTTAGACGATGTTAAAAAATGATTAAATTGAGAAAACTGCTGATGACTCCCAAATAAGAGTAAAAGCATAGCAAATTTAAACACAAGAACTTTAACAGCTATCAAACCCAAACACTTGAATGCCTGCCATAATGTATTCGAGAGTAACAATGAATGAGTGGCTCTTAGCAGTTTTTCACCATCACAAGACAAGGCCGGAACTGCCTTCTAGAGCTGCGCTAGGATGCTGTCCACTTTACTAATGAGAGGTAATGTATATGGTAGGCGGCGGGACTGCCCTGCGAATAGTTTTATTCACGTTCAGGCTGTTCTAGACACCCAAAATCGTATCTGATTGCCTCTACCTTGGCTGCCCTCTCTATTGAACAACAAGTCCCACACGTATGTTGCTTTCTAGAGGCAAAGAAGCGTCACTGAGTATTTTGCCCGCATGGACGGTTCAATCATCCTAGCTCGAACTAAACGTCGTGTATTTTTAGCGATGTATGCCCCTAACCGAAATGATAACCGACTGGTAAAATCACCGCCACTAAAATTGCACAATACCAGAAACGAACCCTAACACTTTGTTTGCCAAACAGTAACATCAACACTCACCATTTTAGCTGTTCTCCCGCACAGTCGTCTGAAGCTTGGCCGAATTTGGGCTCGGGACTACGTGAAGCACACAACAAAAAGGCCGCCGTCGCGAGGAAAACACAAACACGCGGAAGAAAAAAAACACAAACAAACGAACCACCAAAACAACGCAGCAAGCTCAGGCGGCTGCCACGGCCATGCTGGCGGTGGCGCTAGCGGCGCGGCCGATGGCGATGACCGTGTCTGCTAGGCTGCCAGCTGATAGAGTTTTGTTGTTGGCTCTCGTTTTGGAACTCTGGCGTTTTATGACTGTGAGCACAACGTGAGGAGTCTCTACATAGTTTAGTTTTCCGCACGTGTTGGCATGCACGAAAAAAAAAAGAAATTGTCTGTCGATAGCCTAAATAATTCCTTCAGAAAAAAAAGAGGAGAAAAAATTAAGTAAACATCTCTCCCCTGTATGAGACGACACATGCGCAATATGTTTGTGTTTATAACTTCAAGTTAAATATACATCCACTCAAAGCATTTAGGCAGTTTACCCAGTTTCTATACACTGAAAGAACATCCATAAAATAATATCTTCAGAATATGCACTAAATGATTATCTTCATGGAATAATCCTCTCAATATCCACACAATATCGACAAGTGACATTGGACATAAGGACCATTTGTGGACATCCACTGAATATTCATGGTTATCTGGGCAGGCTGTGCAGCTCACGTACGGTCCAAGTCTGTCGCCCTCAACCGGGGCTTTGAAAACCAACATGTGAGTCTATGACACAATTAAAATCGTCCACTGTTATTACTTGGCGGCCGTCTAAAAAGTAAACATCCAACCCTTTAAAGAAGTTATTACTAAGGCTGGAGTCCGCCGGAGCATGAATGCTCAAGATTCGCAACCTCACAGCCGAAAATAAGCAATCGAACACTAGCACACGCCCAAACCCGTCATAAGTGAAGTGATGATCGCGCAAAATGGATCTGTTTGGCACCACAATTCCTACGCCACTCGAGCACGAAGTGGGGAAAGAAAAGAAGCACTCCAAATGAAAATCCCGCTTAAAGGCCAATAGATCAGAAAGAGAGTAATATTTGTTTTCTGAAGACACAAGACAGCACAGTTTGTTCTGAAAGCCAAATCTACTATTTCTGTCTGTTTTCGCATATTACGAAACCCCTGAGCGTTTAAAGAAAGAATATTCAGTCCTATTGCCATATCGGGTGTTGAATTTGGAACGCCACTAAGGCAGATGCGCGCCTCGAGGTGGCTCCACGAAAGTGCTTTGCACTCAGATTAGGCGGAGTTTCCCGGCCCTCCTGAAGAAGGACGGGACATCTTAGGAGGGTGTTCCTCCGGGCGACCTTCTTTTGTCGCATTCTATCCTGAGGTCAGCGATGAAGCACAGCGCTTATTCCCTTCTCGCTTGAGCTCGATGTCGATATCACATTCACTGTGCGGTGAAAGCGACGGTGAGTGTCCGACACCAAGGCTGAAAGTGCTGCTAGAATCGTCCACACCCTGTTTTTGGCTCACAACCTCAGATGAATCCTTTGAATTCTTTCGTAATGCCGGCAGCTTCTTCACGCGCCCCGTTTGCTTTTCCAAGGCTCCACGAATCTTAGAAACGCCAGCAGTGGCCGGCGTCGCCGCCAGCTTCATAATATGACCAGCCTGCGTTCCGAGTGCAGCGCAGGTTTTTGGTGGAGTCAAAGCATTAGATGCCGACTGCACCTTTTTTTCGCGAACTCCATGCTTGGCTTGGAAGCCGCGAACTTTAGCCGTGCACGGAGGCTCCGGTGACGATGTGGCAGGAGCTGCCTCGGTAGCAGTAGGCTCACACGACGATCCGGAGGCCACCATGACGTCAGCCGCCGTCGCGCAGGCAATCTCAGGCTGGGATGGACCAGTCGTATGCTTGTCCAACGGCACGTCCTCACTGCTGGCCGTTCCTGCCGGCATTGAACCAGTAGACGAATTCGTCAATATTTTTGATGTCGTGCCCTCTACAGAGTCCATTTGCACTTCCTCCTTGCCTTTAGCCAACTCAGCTGGCTTGGCCCATGGGGCCGGCACTGTAGGCTTCATTGGTGTAAGAGGAGGAAACACACTTGCCGCTGCGCCCGAGTAGGAATGGCGCACCGGGCACGTCACCGTCGGGTGGTCATCACTGCAGCGTCGGCAGGGCAGAGTGCAGCCTTCGCCTTGATGACCGTGGATACCACAGCGTCCACAAAAAGGTGCTGAGCACTGCGCCCGAAAGTGATCCGAGGAGCCACATCGCGGGCAAACACGCTGCATACCTTTATAGTCAAAGGTTGCGTGATTGCCAGGGACACGTAGATAGTTGGGTACTGGTGACGACGCAGATATCTCCATCCGCACCTACCGTGTTTCAGTGAAAACACCCTTACGAGAGCTCATCTGGCCCAGAGTGACGGAAAGGACTTTACCTTGCTGGCTCAGAACCTGGATGAGCGCTTCATTTGAAACCTAAGACGGCAGGAAAAGGCAGGCCACGGTGGTAACTTGAGGCCCAACAGGGACGATTGGTACACACTTGCTGCCGATGACGAGGCAGCCGGCGTCAACGATTAGAGACATGGATGCCATGCTCCTAACTATAAAACTTGAAAAGACTGGGCCCCCATATGCTGGACGCAGTAAAGTTCGGGTAAACCCACTATCGAGGCCGCCGCGTCGACGACGGTCTCGGGACTGGTCCCCGCACGGACGACTATGTCGAAGACCAGAGTCTTCGAAGGATTCCACGGCGTTGAAGGTGCCATGACGACAAAACCAAGGGACGCCCCTAACGTGAAACCTGCAGGGACGCCCGCCGCTATCAACCGTCAGTCAGTGATGGTAACTCCAGTCTGCCTACAGCACAATATACAAAGCGATCTCCAAACCTTGGAGTAGACTGGCAGTCCAGTGTCGAGAGAGAGAGAACTTATTGCTGCCCCAATCTACCTTTTCCTTTCCTTGGAATCTAATTTATTATCCTAAGTGACAATCGGATGTCCTATCTTCTACCTACATGCCCTGCCCATGCTCATTTCTTCTTGATTTCCACTAGCATATCATTAACCTGAGTTATTTCTCTGAACCACTCAGCATGCTTCCTCTTTCATTACGTTACACCTACTATTTTTCGTTCCATAGTCCATGCAACTACATAAAATTGCTCTCATATAAATCGCTCAGTTGATGACGTTCATGAAGTCGCTACCCGTGCGCACTGATTTCTTGCCGCCACCTAACCTGGCGTTTTCGCGCCTCGAGGCTCGCATCAATGAGCTCTACGCATCAGGCGCCGCATTCCGCCCACCGCCGAAAGAATACAACCAACCTCGTCCCAGCCATCGCTCTCATTCGCGCTCACGTCAAATTCGGATCTCAGCCCTACACCTCTGTGCTGGTATCCTCGGCGTTTCCGACACAGCGCCACGAAGCGCACATATCCTTTTTCTTTGTCGGAAAACATCCGCAGAGATAAATGACAGCGGTGTGTGACCTCCTTTGTCATCCCAGCTGCCCCTTTGTGGCAACGGACAAGCTATCTGGCGCCCCATTCCTCACATATACGCCCGCGGCGATCAGTGTGGTTGCCCCGACCAAAACTGACCGTTCCAGTCGTATGGACAGAGTTCCCGCGCCCTCTACTTAAGACTTCGCCGGTACTTTTCGATGGGTCTTTGTCATTGCTGATGTTCTCCAGCAGATTATCGGCTTGAACATCATATCGTAGTTTCACCTGGGCAACAGCGCGCAGCGTCGTCGCCAGACAGATAGTTTGTATCACCTCTGCATCTTTGGAGGTCTCTCCAACTTTACTCCCCATCAATTACCGCATGGTAATACGTCCTTCTTCAGTCGAGAGAATAATGTAGAAATTTCTCAAGTTAACCACACCATCCAAGCTCACCGACCCGCCTGAGCATACACTAACACATCACATCGTTAGCCGTGGCATAACTGCAGCCACTCGACTCCGTCCCCTGTTTGGCGACTGCCTGGCTGTCGACGAACGGGAATTTCATCACATGCTGCAGTTCGGCATGTGCACCCGTCGTCCAGTGAGTGGTGCTCTCCGCTGCATCAAGTGCCCAAGCGGGATCCCCGTGACTGGCGTCCCTGCGGGGACTGTCGAGCGTAGAACGCCAAAATTATCCAAGACAGCTATCCGCAGATGCACATACAAAACTGCCTCGCAACTGGATGGCTGTACAGTATTCCGCATTGGCCAGTTTCTCATTTATGCATCCGACGCTATTACACCGCCATCGCGATGCCTTTTGGTTTGTTCGACTACATGCGGATGCATTGTCGGGCTGCGCAACTCGGCTCAAACCTTTTCGCGCTTCATTGTAGAGGTCACGTGAGGTCACCCTACTGTGTTCCCGTGTATCGATGACGTCTTAAACTGAAGATCCCGGGCACCATATGTGTGGCCTCTTTCAATGCCTGCAGTGGTAAGGCCTGGTCGCGGACATCGCCAAGTGTGTTGTGGAGCAGCTCAGCTAGAGCTTTGGGCCTTCGCATCACATCGCATGGTAACCTCTCTCTTCCGTCCCACATCAAGACCATCCTGGACTATCAATCACCAGCATATTATCCTGGGCCAGTAATGCGAATTTCTGAGGCTGGTGAATTTTCCTCTCTGTGTACCGCACGGCGCAGATCTTCTCCGCCCGCACACCAACCGCCTTCGGTCAATAGCTGATCCGCCGTCTTCAATTTCTTGATAATCGGAAGGCCAAGCCGCCTTTGCTGCTGCCAAGAAAGTTGTCAACGCCGTGCTTTTGATCCATCCGCGCAGCACCGGTAGGTTGATGTTGGATGCTTACAGCGTGGTCATCGGAGCCGTCGTAAAGCAGTATATCATGTCCGTATGCCGGCCACCGTCCTTTTACTCACGCAAACTACTTCTTGCTGAGGTTCACTACAGTGTCTTCGGACACGAGCTGCTCGCTATTTATGTTGCGATACATCACTTCCGGCATTTTCTGAAAGGAGGCAATTTTCATGCGCCGGCTGATGTGTTCCATGTGCCACTGGCCTGCTTTTCGGACCAATTCATTGAAGTATTAGTCCCGCGTACTTCGCCATCTCGCATCTGTTTCGGAATTCGCTATCGACTTACTTCAGGGGAAAGGTGCCCGCAACCGCGCCACGGACGTCCTTTCTTGTCCGTATTCTTGCCAGCACAGCATGATGACCGCGAGCTCAAGGCTTTACGGGAGAACCCCCATTCTCTTAGACTGCGGTTTCTGCCGATCTCTCCTTGCCATTATGGCGCGACCTCTGCGCTGAGTTTGAACGTGCTTTTGTCCCGAGCAATTGTTTACTTGTTACACAATCCAGGTGCTCGGGATACTCAGCGCTATGTCTCTCCTGGGCTTAACTGTGATGACAGAGCGTGGACTCGCACGTTTCTGCCCTGTCAGGCGACAAAGGTGTCCCGTCACACCAAGAAGCACCATCAGGCCTTCCTTCCACCTGGCTACCAATTCGACCATGTTCATTTAGACTTGGTGGGTGCTGTGCCCATGTCGCAAGGTTGTCGTTACCTACTCACCATGGTCAACCGTTTCACATACTGGCCAGAGGCTATGCCCATCAGTGATATAAAAAGAATAGAAAATATTTTATTCCATTGAACATGGTGGAGACGAGGTAAAAAGCCGCTTTTCGCAGCTTGACTGGACCTCGTCCCCTACAAACAGCAGCGTGTCACGCTGTACAAAATACCCTGCTACAACCTTAAAACAGCACAAAAATGTGTGGGCATAACGTATCAAAGACACTTTCTAATGATGCCAAAAATAACGCAGGAAGTACGATGCACAGGCACAGAGGAAATAAAAAAAATGAAAATTCTACTCATCTATACATAGCATGAAAGCTCTCAAAGTGATGGTACAGAAAATAAGTTAAAGACACTAAGAAACATGATATAAAAGGAAAATTTAATGAGCATTGTAGTTTTTCGGAAAAACACAAAAATAGCTTAACAAACAGGTGGTCAGGCATGCTTAAAATTGAAATGAAATGATTGAGAACCGTCCTTTGTGTCGCTAGGGTCATTTTAAGTTAGAACGCAGCCCTCTTCACAAAAGTATCTTTAAGGCGTTTCAAGCTCAGCTCGAAGATGACAATGTTATTATTTAAGTACATGTTTAATAAGTGAGGGATATTATAACGTACAATTTGCATAGCGAAATTTGTGCGGTAGGGATGGATCTTCCAGTGTTGCGGATTTCGCGTGTCATGACGGGAGGATTTTTTGATGGAAAGTTCTGCTAAGCTCGCTAAATATTACTTTTGGCTTTGCGTTCTTTTACCAGTGTTGCACAAAAATTAAAGTTCTACATATCTTCTATTCGTATTAATGCCAGCTTTAGAAAAAATTCATCAGCGTTGGAATCATACGACGAGTATGTCATTACTCCAATAATTTTACGTTGTAGCCTGGCAAGCTTTTGTATATTGTTATTTGTAGTCGTTCCCCAGACCATAACGCAGTAAATTAGGTGGGTTAAGAAAAGGGAATTTTACAGGAGGAGCAATATGTGTTTTGGGAGAAAATCTCTGTGTTTGTAAAGAACGCTTCTCACTGACGCAAGTTTCGACGATACACAATCCACGTGCTAGTCCCAAGACATATTTTCTGAAAATACAACTCCCAGAGTTTTAAATTCGGTAACGATTTCTATGTTGTTGTTGTTTAGGGTAAGTGCCAGATCTGGTGTAACATGCTTTCCTTTGGAACGAAAGATAATAGTTTTTGTTTTTGAATGAATAACTAATAAATAGTTGTGATCAGCCCATGCACCAAGTTTAGATAACAACGAATTACCTAAAGAAAACAGATCTTCGCAAGCATCAGCAGTGCAAAAAATACTTGTATCGTCGGCGTAGATCACAAACTTAGCCCTATCATCGATGCTAACAATGTCATTCAAATATATGTTGAATAAGAAAGGTCCCATAATGCTACCTTGGGGAACCCCAAGGTGTACCTGTGCTTTATACGAAAAAAAAACCGTTGACATCAACATACTGAAAACGTTCTGAAAGATATGATTTAATAAGATCCAGTGATTTACCGTGAACACCATAAGAAGCTAATTTTCCAAAGAGTATAGTCGTGCCCCGTTAATATGGACGACCCGAATTATGGACAGTTTTTCTGGGGACGAAACCTTTTCAATGTATTTATGCCTCGTTAATATGGTAACTCGCTGTCCGGACAATGGACAGGGGAAGAATGCACGCGCCCCACTTGGGCCCATTTATTTTTGTCTCGTTAATATGGGCAGTGCTTGAAAAAAAGAGTAGTCCGAACGCAAGTTAAAGAAGGGGGTGCCGCCCGCGAACCTACGCGACAGCCGATACGGCGGGATGCCTGAACGAGTCCTGTGGGGTTGGAAAGAACCAAAGCCTGCGTGTCGCCGTACTAAAGGAGGGGGGAGGGGGGGGGGAGCGCAAGAGCGGAGCGGAACGTACACAGAAAACCAAGGGTCAGCGTAAGAAAGACCCCGAAAGGGGGGAACCAGGAGATTTCTGGGTGCAGCGGAAGTGCCGCCGCAGTCGGGAAAACAGCAACATGTGGTTGCAATAAATTCTGCTGAACGTGAACAGAGAGGCCGGTAAAAGCGTAAGAAAGAAATGACAGGAAGAAACACAAGTGCCTACAGTGGCGGTGGGAACTGAAGTTTTCTTTCCCAAAGCGCAATGTGTGTTCCATGAAGCCGTTAACGCTTTTCGGTGAGAGTTAAGACACACTCACAAAGTAGGGCGACAAAAG
>JAJIZL010025387.1:0-15653 GCA_023969395.1 Amblyomma maculatum
GTTCCGTGCTGCGGCGGTTGCGGTAATTTTCGCAGTAGCGCGGCGTACGATATGCTGAAACAATAATCAAGTGCTGAGCAGACTTAGTGTGCTGCTTTTCGCTCACTAATTAATGAGATGTTCTCGAAAGAGAAGTTACCCATCTGGCGTGAGCCATAAGGCCAAAAAATAAGTGCGATACGCGTTTATAATGCGAATGTTCGCGGCTTCACGACCTAGGTGTTATAAGCAGTATACATTCTATACTGCGCTTTGACTGCAATATGGGAATACAAGTACATAAAGAGAAAAAATCCGCCAACATAAAAATGGTATGTAAGGAATTTCCTATGAGAACGCGCGACACCTACCATATAGCCAAAGATTCCATGCTCTGAAAAAAAAAAAAAGAAAACTTCCAAAAGCCCTCCGTCCCGGAGACCGAGATCGGAAAAAACGCCTTCTTTAGTTAGATGACCCCAAACCACTTGAACCGTATGAGCTAGCCACAAAGCAGAGGAAAAATAAAAATGACCCCAGCTAGCACCATTGCTACCGCACACCTGTACCCGCCTGTACCTGCCGACCCCTTGACTCAAATAGGCTTTTAAACCTTCCCCCCCCCTCCCCCCCTTCCTACCCCTTTAAACCCACTTCCCTTTTCCTGTATTCGTCCCTCCTTGCCTCTTCTCAACAAGCCCTTCGTCACCGGTGCAGAAGTCGAGCCGTCTCCCAAACATCGCGTTTCTGGGAATTAAAAAAATAAATAAATAAACCACTACCACCACCAGAAGTTTCAAGTTTAGAGAGCATCGAATGCGAGCGAGGGGAGAGCGGTGGGGAGGGCTTTAACCATTAAGCAGCTCCAGCATGGGTGCCGACCTCGAACGAAAAAAATAAATAGGCAAAACGAAGGAAGCAGCGTGGTATGCAGGGGATGAAGGCGATGGGAGATGGACAAGCTGGCGGTGCATGACAACACGAAAACATTTGAGAGGGGGGAGAGGGGAGGCTGATCTTTCTTTTTTCTGCTTTTAATGATTACGTGTCGTTGTGGAAGCCGAATATTTATCTTGATCTAAGAAAGGAATTGGATTATTGAAATTTTGTTCTGTATATGTTTGTGATAATGGCACATAAAGTGCAATGACATATCTTATTACATCAAATAAGCAGCTTCCTTCAAGCCATTTATTTGTTCCATGCACATAAGCAGAATATAACTACTTTTGGCCATTGTCAAGCATCCAAAAGCACCCTCTATTCAAGAATGCATTTTAGTATTGTACGATTAAGCAATCACGCCTGTAACTATATACTTTATTATTAATTGCTTCACTTTTTCTTTATGTAGCAGCGCCCTGGTGGGGAGTGATAAATTGTACCATCACTGTGTAGTATATATGTTCGAAGAAGAAGAATGCATCACAAAAAACGTATGGTTACAATAAGAAGAAGTAAAGAAAAGATTCCAAAAAAAATGCGAAGGAATTCAGAAAGAAAAACTTAAAAAAAAAAAATAAAACGAAAATAAGGACAAATTGCATCTAACTTCTTGTCACATTGTCCGAACGGAGCCGTATCAACTCCTTGCTGTTGAGCGAACTTTTTAAATTTACAAAATGTTTTTGTTGTGTGTTGAATTTTGTGGCACATAAGCTAAAGCCATCAAAAGGGGTGAAATTTTATTTGCTTACCTTGAAATGTATCCGGTTGGCGTAAACTCCTCGCGAGGAACACATCTCATCAATGCTTTCCTGTAAGCTTCCATTCTTGGGAAAACCAAACACTAAATTGATAAGTTTGAGTGATTTCGACACCTTGGCATGGTTAAAGGTACTGTGTTGTTTACATATGGATGCCCAGGTGATGTACATTTTCAACATAATACGAAAAATTAGCCATTGACAATCCAAGTTTGGTTGATATATGGGCACCCATATGAACTCTGCACCCATATGCCCAGTGCCCATATGATCCATATGTCCTGCAATGCATATGGATATGGGCACAATATGGGGCACATATGGCCTCATATCACTTGCCCATATAAACTGCGCCTAGTCCTATATGCCCCATATGGTGTGAATTTGACCCCATATGAATCGATATGTGGCCTATATGAATTCATATGTGGCCTATAAGAATTCATATGTGGCCTATATGAAAATCATATGGGTCTTTTTCAGTAGGGAGGGCCCTGGTCCATCTAAGATCCGTGGCGAATTCTGCGGGTCGAATTGCTTTTATAGCTACTTTGTATGCCCTTCTGCTGCAAGGCTTCTCGGCGTGAGGGGAAGCCATGTGCGCACAAGGAAGCTAGGTCTAGCCTAGCGTAGACGCTACGATGTCTAGTTGGGCCTACAGCGAGGCCCAGGGATGAGTCTGCTAGTCCGTGTCAATACTCAATGCATGTACAAAAATTATTGCCGGAAATTTTTTAAAAGGGGATATAAGTGGTGCGGAACACTTTCAACAACCGTTTGGAGCACCTTTATTTCTTGAACAGTAAAAAAACCACAAAAACCCATTATATAACAACGAAGCTGACTGGAGACACGTCCGTGTGCTGCGGCGGCCACCTGGTGGTCCCTAGCGTTCAGCGAAACGCTGCTTATGTTCGATGCAACCCTCGCTCACTCGCAGACAAAGCTTTCGGTGCACATTCAGCTCAGCAGCGTTGAACCCCTCTTTTTTAGAACTCGGTACTGCGGCAAGAGCGAGAACGTAGGCTGTACCATTACGACACGTCACTTGCCAGACCTATACCTATCGCGACGAGGAGCTCCGCGCAGCATAGTGACAGCCGAGCTGCCTTGCTTTTAGAGCAGTTTGAAGCCGAGTTCCCTAGCCTTCTTGGCGTCTTCTTTCACTCAACCGTTCGCTTGGTTGTTTTGCGAGATGAATAAACCACCACGAAAGTGGACCTCACGGAGCTGCAGCGAGTTCAGAATGCAAGCATATCTGCCTAATTGCAGTTGTTGTGCTGCACGCTTATTATCGCCGCAGAGAAATGCGCGGTTATACAGTAAATGACACAAAGCCTGAGCTGCGCGGCCAGACAAGCGGAAGCTCATTCACGTGCGAAGCATGCAGCAATGAAATCGTAGCATGCACCATATTGCTATAGAAAGTTACCTTGTGGCATTCGTTCGCGCATCGCTTTGCATGGTTTGATTTCGTTTTTTTGCACATTGTTCATTTGGTTTTGTTTATGAGGTTCAATGTTACAGAAAAACTCAGTCCTTCGGCAAAGAACAACGCCCTTGCGAACGTTACTACGAGGGCATTGCGCATGACTTTTAATCCTGAAGCAGTTTTTCTGAGTGCTATCCTGACAGCTGCGGTCCGTTTTGATTAAGGCAAATTCTAAATCCGCTGGTGTGGTGTGCGATGTGATGTCAGCCCTTGTTAAAAACACACAAGCGATGTTTTGCGCTGTGTTCAAGAAAGGCCGCGGGCTGAAGTAGCGCAGTATTTTCAATTGGACTGACAGGATTTTTATTTAGCCTTGGATATCAATAATATGTATATATATATACATATTTATAGCACGTTGAAAGAGCCAAATTGAAAAACTTAAAACATTTATTTCGATGTTTCGCTCGTAGCACGCCCTTGTTCAAGAATGGTTTACAATGCGCTCATGCGCCTTCTTAAAGGTATAAGAATGACAGCAACAGAAGGCAGAGAAAGGGAAAATGACGGAGAGAATTGACAAGAGGGTGAACAAAGAAACAAGAAAACATAGGGGCACTTCGCCGCCGCGTGAACACCAGAAGGGGGCGAACACAACAAAAAGGCGGATGCGCTGGCAAAAACAAAATGGGGGAAACGAGCAATCAGCAACCAGGGTCGGTGGTAAACAACCCAAGAGGGAGACGGGGCGTCTCGATAGGTGTGCACATTTACGTTGAGTGCAGCATTTGCGGCGCCTTTGAGCTGGTGGGGTGACGCGACAAGACAGAAGTGCACCATAAGGTAGATAAAGCATGTAAAAGGTACCACATAAGTAAAGCGGAGGAGAACAAGGTGAAAAACAAAAGAAAGCTAAATCGGTAGAGATAAACGAACATATCACTGCAAACGCTGTCTATAAAACTTTCTTGAAGAAAACACGCCATAAAAGATTGATTGCAGGGGTCCGAAAAAAGTAAAATGAAAGCACAATATTTACTTAAATAGGAATTTCAGTCAGAGGCGCAGCGCCCAGGATCAAAACTAGTTGTCACTATACATACATATGCACTTCACAATAATGGCAGTGTTCAGCGTCAATGAATAAATAAATAAGTAAATAAATAAAAACTCAGCAATAACTGTGCATAAAAATGAAGATATTAAGCACATAAACAACCACCAGAAATAATGATCGCATAGATTTAAATTTACGTGGAAAGGCAGGAGAGCTTGCCAGCACTTTCATTATACCAGCCTTGAAGGTATTAAATTTGTGAATTAAGTACTACCCGCAAGCTCCGCTTTCAGATTGGGTTTGGAAGCCTGACTGCAGTAGCGTCACCCTGAAGAGGTCAAACGAATGACCTTTTGTGCTTACATATCTCGAGATGATCTCGTATATGGGATCGTATGTTAGTATATTTGAGAGTGATCGCATATTCAGGTGGTGGTTGTTTATTCTTAATCGAACAAGCGTTTCTTTTTGCCAAATATATTGCCCATGGCACACGTCGCACTCGAGAAGATAGACCACATTACTTGTGTCACAGTTGAAGTCCCCTTTAATTTTCTATGACAGATTTGAGACACTATGAAAGATTCGAATTCGGTGGTATTGAAAGCTCTTGCATAATTTGAATATGTCAATTAAGAAGTACTCTCATTAGTTTATAATGCTGATAATATTAATTTAGAAGGATGCTAGCAGCCATGTGTCAATCTGCTATTTTTCGTTTGTTGCATGGCACCTATCTCGTCTGTGTGGGCTCTGCAGTAATGTCCACCGTTGCCTCCCTTCTCCCTTGCAAGTGGCCATAACTGCATGACTCTATTTTTACGGCATTTTATTTGTATTTCTGAAGGTTCATCTCTTTCTGACCTTTCTGACTGCATGGAAGAATAGACATCCGAAGGCAATAGCCGCAATTATTGCACCCCGCGCCAATTTATATTTTACGCGTTTTAATCTTGGGCTTTCTGATTAAGAATAAATAACCACCGGGCACATATACGATCACTGTCAAGTCTTCCTATCTCGGGACATGTAAGCGCAAAAGGGCAGTCGATTGACTCCTTCAGGGCGACGCTACTACAGTCAGGCTTCCAAACACATAATGAGAGAGAAGCGTGCGAGTCGTACTTAATTTACAAATTCAATACCTTCAAGGCTGGCATTAACGAAAGTGCTGGCAAGCTCTCCTTCCTTTCCACGTACATTTAAATAGATACGATCACTGTTTCTGGTGGTTGTTTATGTGCTTATGGTCTTCATATTATACAGAGTTATTGTTGCTGTTTTTATTTATTTATTCATTGACATTGAACACTGCCATTATTGTGGAGTGCATATATATGTGTAGTTACAACTTGTTTTGTTCTGAGGTGCTGGACCACTGAGGGAAATTCCTATTTAAGTAAATTCGGCGCTTTCATTGTACTTTTTCCGACACCTTCAGTCAATCCCTTATCGCATGTTTTCTTCAAGAAAGTATAGACAGCGCTTACAGGGATAAGTTCGTGTATCCCTACCGATTTAGCTTTCTTTTCTTTTCCTTGTTCTCCTCCATATGACTTCCTAGGTGCCTTATGCATACTTTATCTGCCTTACGGTAAACCTGTTCCCTGTTGCTGCACCGCACCAGCCCAAATGCGCCGCTTATACCTGCACAGAACGCAAATGTTTGCACCCATCTCCCTCTTGGGTTGGTTGCCACCCCCCCTTATTGTTGACTGCTCGTTTGTCCCTAGTTGTCGCCCGCGCTTCCATTTATTTGTTTTGTTCGCCACCTTTTTGTGTTCACGGGGCGGCGAAATGCCCCTATGTATTCTAGTTTATTTTTTCCCCCTTCTTGTCAATTTTCTCTCATTTTCCCTTTCTGTGCTTTTGTCGCTGTCATTGCATCACCTTTAAGAAGCCACCTGAGCGCATTGCAAACCATTCTTGAGAAAGGTCGTGCCACGACGGGAACGTCGAAATAAATGGTTTAAGTTCTTCGATATATATATATATATATATATATATATATATATATTGTGAGCGCAGCGCCCGAAATTTCACCTCTTTCATCTGTATAGATCCATCATCATCATCATCATCATCGCTAACTGCTGCTCGAAGCGTCGCACGCTGTATGCCAGCTGGTTCTGGAAAAGAACAAAGGTTTGTGCAAGTGCTGTCTCACAAGTGGCGGAGGTGCGATTCGTATTCCCCACCTCTCGCTTTAGATCCACCTACCGTCCTCCCTGGAGCTCCGTTCAGGCCTTCGCTTGCATCACTGGCCCTGTGCTAAGGATGAGGGCAACGGTGTTCGCTCACCCCCGGCGTCTCCTACTCCTACTGCGGCTGCCCCTGCCAGGACAGTCACCAGCCGCCAGCGCGATCCCCAAATCTACAACTACAACAGGGTCAGTACATTTAACCGCTGGAATGACGCTCATAAACTGCTCAACGTCGTGTTCCACTTGGCAGACGTCGCCCAAACCTGGTTCCTCAATCATGATGATGACATCGCTGACTGGCCTACATTCACAGACAAGCTAAAGAAAATTTTCGGCACTGCGGCTGGTCGGTCAGAGCAGGCAAAGAAAAGACTTGAAACTCATCTCCAGCAGCCCGGTGAGTCCAACACGTCGTATATCGAGGACGTTCTGGCCCTTTCTCGCGGTGTCGACGCTGCTATGCCTGAATCTGAGCGCGTTCGACATTTAATTAAGGACATCGATACTGCTGCTTTCAATGCCTTCGTGGTTAAAAATCCGTCGTCCGTGTCTGACATCACATCCACATGTCAATGTCTGGACGAGCTACAGTCGTGCCACCTCATGCAAGACCCCAGTGATGGCGGCTCCCGCATAGATGGAATTTTGTGGTCCCTGATACGCACCATGATCCGAGAGGAGCTCTACGGCCTCACCAACCCCTCTGCTGTATCTCCAACTCTTCCGCCAGCAACGGTGAATTCGCGAAGCATCATCAAAAATGAACTGACGAATTTCAACTGCACTCTGGCACCTGCCCCACCTCCCATTGTCTCCCAACCTTCCTCGCCGCCTCCCATCGCCTCCCAACATCCGTTGCCATCCTATGCCGAGATTACTTCACGTCAACCCACCCCGCCTTCCACGACTTGTTCGGCCCCCGTGTGCGGTCACGTCGCTGCCATGGCACCATATCTTACAGTGCACCGTCCTGCTACAGCCTGGCGCCCCTCCCGCCCTGTGTGCTACTATTGTGGGATACGTGGCCACATTGCCCGTGTCTGTCGCCGCCGCCAGCAAGACGAGCAACGGGGTTATGCTCCCTTTGAACGTGCCCGCGTTCGCTAGCCTGATGATTCTACATTGCCCTACTCAGACCGGCGTTCTTCCTCTCCTCCGAATTCCACCGATGTTTCACGGCCTTCGCGTCCTTCCCGATGCCGATCCCCTTCGCATTTTCACCGCACGTCACCGCTTCGTCCTGCCTCGCACCCCTTCCAGCCTATAACGGAAAACTAACCGAAGCAGTTTTTGGAGGGAAGGCGGCTTCGAGTTCAAAATCTACAATTCCTCCTAGGCGACCGTCGAATATGTTAGTAGTGATTGCTGAAGGATTGTACGTTGAGGCCCTCATCGACACCGGCGCCGCTTATTCCGTCATGCAATTCTGTCTGTGTTCTCATCTGCGCAATGTTCTAACGCCATACATCGGTCCGCTACTTCGTGGAACTAATGGAACTCTTATGAAACCCAGCGGCCAATGCACACCACGTGTCCTCATCGATAACCAGCGGCATCATATTGAATTTATTGTGCTCCCCACGTGCGTTTATCTCATGATCTTGGGGTGGGATTTCTTATCGTCGGCGTCAGCCCTCATCTCTTGCCGTGAACGCCTTGTTCATCTTGCGAACCCCGATATATTACCGACTTCTGATTGTTCACCACCACACATGTTCGCAGCAGTTGATTTCGTTTTGCCCCCAGGACGCGAGCAGCTGATCATCGTGGCATTGGACTACCCTCTCGATGGCGAGGCCTTCGTTATGCCCGCTCCTCGGTGGACCTCCGACGGCCTAGCTCTTTCCTCGTGCCTCACCTCCTTCACCCGTGGTTGCGCGGTTGTTGCGGCCCTCAATACAACTCTCCAGCCGTTCTTACTGCCCAGGAAAGCCACTGTTTAATTAATTTTTGACTGCGATCCCGTTTCCCTCAACACACTTTCCAACGTACCACCGCCTGCTGCCAAGCCTCCATTTGCGACATCGTCTGAGCTCGCAGCCGCCATCAGCCCTGACCTTACATCCGAGCAGTCAACAGCTCCGCTAACGTCCTCTTGCGACACCGAAAGTCTTTTGATGTGTGCGCCTCAGCGTTGGGAAAGACCTCCGTCACCTCTCATTGCATAGAGACGGACGGCTCTACTATTGGTCGACGACGGCCGTATCGAGTTTCAGCAGCAGAACGCAGTCATTGAGGAGCAAGTTGCTGACAGCCTTGCTCGAAATGTCATCCGGCCAACCACGAGCTCTTGGTCCTCACCTGTGGTTCTCGTTCGAAAAAAAAGATGGCTCAGTTCGCTTTTGTGTGGATTACCGGGCACTTAACAAGATCACGCGCAAAGATGTTTACCCTTTGCCTCGTATTGATGACGCATTAGACTGTCTCCAAGGCGCTGAGTATTTCTCCAGTCCCGATCTCCTCTCGGGATACTGGCAAATTTCTATGCACGATGCAGACAAGGGCAAGACTGCCTTTTGTACCCCTGACGGTCTCTACGAATTTAACTTGATGCCTTTCGGACTCTGCAATGCGCCGGCCAGCTTTGAGCGCGTGATGGATACCGTGCTTCGCGGCTTGAAATGGAAAACATGCCTATGCTATCTCGACGACATCATTGTCTTCTCGTCAAGCTTCGCTCAGCACTTACAGCGTCTCACTGAAGTCCTCACGTCCATTGCCCAGGCGGGACTTCAGCTGAATACCAAGAAACGCCACTTTGCCAGTAAGATCATGAAAGTACTCGGCCATGTCGTCAGTAAGGCAGGAATTCAGCCCGATCCCGAAAAAATTGCGGCTGTCATTAATGTTCCTCGGCCCCAACATCAGAAAGATCTTCGTAGCTTCCTTGGCTTAGCCTCCTACTTGCGCTGTTTTATTCGGAACTTCGCAACAATTGCGGCCCCGTTACACAAGCTCGTGTCTTCCCAAGTGTTTTACACCTGGTCCACTGAATGTGAAGACGCTTTCAAAGTTCTCAAGCAGGCACTCACTTCCGCTTCTGTGCTTCGCCATTTTGCCACTGACGCGCCCACCATACTTTTCACAGACGCCATTGCCAAGGTATTGGCGCTGTTCTCTTGCAACGCAATGCAGTGTCTGAAGTGCAAGTCGTCGCATACACCAGTCGTACGCTTACTGCAGCTGAGCGTAACTATACTATTACCGAGCAAGAGTGCCTCACCGTTATTTGGTCGGTTAAAAAATTTCGACTTTTTTTGTATGGTAGCCCGCTGTCTGTTCCTGCAGTGACTGGATTTATTCGCTGTGTTTAACTTCTTATTCGCCTTGAGCGGCTTTTGTCGCTGAACAAGGACCTTTTGTAGGGCTCACCCTGGCACAGCCCAAGCTTCGTTGAAGGGCAGCTCGTCCCCGGTGGCCGCAGGCCACAGGGCCTCTTACCAGCGAGGCCTAGCATGGCCGCCTCGAACGAAATCCACGGCCGGTCACCAAGCCCTGCAGACGCCTCTGATGGCCTAGCCCTGGCGGGGAGCTCTGGCTCTCGGGACGGACCTCTACCACCTGTACAACTGCAGGCGCATCATCACGACGCTCATTCTTCCCTGAACTCTGAGCTGCGGGCTCTATCGGATGATGCACTTGCCGGTAACACACATCAGTCTTCTCCGGACTCTGCGTCTGTTCTCCCGGACCGTATTCAACTCGGCAGTTCTGCGAAGGCCATGGCCCTCCACGAGGGTATAATAGCAACGATCCTGAACCCACTGCACAAAGTACAGGCCACTGTTCGTGCAGAGCTTATCACGGCCGTCAGCGAGCTATACCGAGAATCATCAAGGTTCTTCGCTGTTGCAGTTGGCGAGCGTGGACGTTCAGATGTCCTTTTCGCCACTTTACGCGAAAGAGACCGCGAAGTTGAGGCCCTCAAATCATTGGTTGCGGAGCAACGAGTGCGGCTCACGGAGGCTGTGGAAGATTTGCGGGCCCTCCGAAGTAGAACAGTGGCTCCTCGATCCTTTGCGTCCGTGGTGCGCGAGCAGCCTACTCAGGATACTTCGGATGCTGCCAGCTGCGTCCCTGTAACTCCGTCTGCTGGTCCTATTGACTCCTTTGGCAACTTGTCCTCTGTGATCCCCAGTCCTGATCACGTCATGTTTTTGTCACCCATCCAGCCCTCCGACTCTGCAGGCCGTGATGTGGACACCGTGCTCAAAGCTAACATCGATCCTGAGGCTGAAGGCATCGGAGCCGTCACTTTGCGACGCACTCGGCGCGGGGTCACAGTCGTTTCCAAAGATCGCTCAGACCTCGAACGCATAAAGGAGGCGATCAACCGTACTGAGGTAACCCGCACTTCGATAGCTGTTCGAGTGCCGCAGCAGAGAAATCCTCATGTGAAACTTGCCGGAGTGGACGCGGGTGTTAGCACGGACGACCTGATTGCTGCCCTAAACCGCCGGAACCAATCGCTGCAGCTGGACCCTGCCACTTGTAAGGTGCGTGTTTCGTATAAAGAAAGAGGCGGAACTTATGCACATATAATTGAAGTGGACCCGGCTGCGTTTCGCCGCCTGATGGCAGCCAGAAGTGTCATTGTAGGCTGGACGTCAATCGCAGTCTTTGAGGATTTGCACGTGCCCCTTTGCACGCACTGCTCTGAGTATGGTCATGGGCTGAGCCGCTGCCCGCATGCGGACGACCTCTCAAAAGCTGTCTGCACACGCTGTGCTGGACCTCACCGCGTCACATCTTGCAGTTTACGTGTGCGGGACTCCGCTGTTTGTTGCGCCGCATGCCGTGAAGCCGGGCAAATTTCGAACCATCCTGCTGGCCACGGAACGTGCTCAGTTTTAAGGGATAAGGTAGCCCGTGTTCGCGCCCGAACTAATTATGGCGGGACACCTTAAGCACAAACGACAGTCAAAAAGTGCACCGCCGGATTCTACCATGGTTGCATGGCAGTGGAATTCCAGAGGCTTTCGTCAGAAAAAGGCAGGTCTGCAGCAACTTGTAGAGTCTTGCGGACGCAAACCAGATGTTATCGCACTCCAAGAAACGAACGGCACGCCAACACTCACGGGATATTCAACATTCACGCAACAAATATTGGATCCCTACGAAACACCACGCGTAGCCATTTTGGTTAACAATGATATGGCCGCGATTGATTGCTCAATGACACAACACTCACACATTTCACACGTTTTGCTCGAGCTCCTGCCTAGAGAAAGAGGCCATGGCAGTGTATTTGTGTTGAATGTGTACAGTCCTCCCAAAAAGGGCAAGAGGGACGTATTTGAAGAGCTCTTTCATGACGCCCTCAAGATTGTGAAGCCACGTGAGAATTCTTTACTAATTATGGGTGATTTCAACGCGTCCCATCCTTCGTGGGGCTACAAAACCGAAACTCCCAAGGGCCGTAAGTTGGCCCTAGCTATTGCCCGCACCCAACTGACTCTTTTGACTGAAACCGACCATCCCACCCGTATGGGCAACAGCGTGAACCGGGACACTAGCCCGGACCTGACACTAGTTCGCACGCAACATCCGTGCACGTGGACCAACCTAGAAGAGTCTCTGGGCAGTGACCATTTTATCCTTGAGACGGCGATGCAAGTGCGAGTGGGCCGCGTGTCTGGTCGTCAGCTGCGCCTCACGGACTGGGACGCCTTCCGAAAACAAAGAATTGCTTTGAAAGAAGGCGAGCGACTCCCTTTGGCTGAATGGGTGAGACAGCTTCAGATGGATTTAAAGAACGCCACCTCCGTAGTGAAGGCCACAGAAAAGGCACCTGAGATCGACCCGCACCTCCTCCATCTGTGGGAAGCTCGAAGAGGACTTGTCCGAAGATGGCGGAAGCAGCGACACAATCGCAAGCTACGGAAACGTATAGCGGAAATTACAATTGCGGCAGAGCGCTATGCAGAAGAGCTCACGAGTTCCAACTGGCACAGGCTCTGCACAAGGCTGCAGGGAACACTCGGAACGGCCAAAACGTGGTCACTCCTCCGAGGTCTTCTCGACCCATCCAAAACCAGAGAGGAAACCTCTAAAGCGGTTGCCAAACTTCTCCATAAGGAAGCGAAAGATAGCACTGCACTGCTGCATGCCCTGGAGGCGCGCTATATACTGACGGGTCCCAGACCGCAATATAGAGACTACCCTCATCAAAATGAGTATTCACCCCTGGACGAGGACATCACGGAATCAGAGGTTCGAGCAGTACTCGCGAGCCTGAGAAGGAGCACTGCCCCTGGGGCGGACGGTATTACATATAAGATGCTCCAGAACCTTGACGACGAATCAATAACTGCCTTGACCAGTTATTATAATGACGTCTGGAAGACAGGTACACTCCCGCAAGAATGGCGTCATGCTGACATAAATTTAATTCCGAAACCAGGCAAGCAGCTCGCCCTTCAGAATCTTCGACCCATATCCTTGACGTCGTGTGTTGGGAAACTGATGGAGCATGTAGTGCTCCGGCGGCTGCACCCACACTTGGAAACCAACATCTTTTTCCCTGACACCATGTTCGGGTTCCGGCCGCATCTCTCTACTCAGGATGTTCATCTTCAGCTTAAAGAGGAAGTGATCGATCATCCCGGCAGGACCCAGGCCCGTGCTGTCCTGGCCTTAGACCTGAAGGGGGCCTTTGACAACGTGTCGCACGATGCCATCTTGGAGGGACTAGCGAGTTCACATTGTGGTCAACGAACTTATGATTACGTTAGGGCTTTCCTCATGGATAGAACTGCTACCCTGGGTATCGGAGACGTACGCTCTGAACCGATACGTCTCACTGGTCGAGGCACCCCACAGGGTTCGGTGTTGTCGCCCACATTGTTCAACGTGGCGATGGCAGGACTTCCTCCGCTGCTGTCAAGAATTCCTGATCTGCATCATTCGCTCTATGCTGACGACATCACGTTGTGGATCACCAAAGGCTCTGACGGCCACATCCAAGACAGCCTTCAAGAAGCAATTGAGATGATACAGCAGTACGCATCTGAGCGCGGGCTTACATGCGCGGCTGAGAAATCAGAACTGCTTATCATTCGTGCACGAGCGAGGACCCAAGTAGTCAACCGGGAAATCGGCTTGCATCTCGAAGGAATTCCCATCCCTAGAGTGGATCGACTAAGGGTACTGGGCCTGTATCTGCAGAGCAACGGCAGAGCGACCTACACTATACAGCTGCTCAAGAAGCAATTCGCGCAGGTGGCGCACTTGATCCGCCGTATTTCCAATAAACGTGGGGGGCTCAAGGAAAGAGATACCATGCGAATCGTGCAGGCGCTATTAATCAGCCGTATGACGTTTCACGCCCCTTATCACAAGTTCAATCGAACTGAACTAAATCATCTGAACATCTTTCTACGATCGGCAGTAAAGACAGCCCTCGGACTTCCCCCGTACACCTCGACGCATCGCCTGCTTCAGCTTGGCCTCCACAATACCGCAGAAGAGCTGATAGAAGCCCAAAGGAATGGCCAACTCACGCGCCTTCGAGACACTAGAGTGGGCCGGAATGTTCTCCGTAGACTAGGCTACCCGGAGCCGACAACACCGCTGCAACAGAGGTACCATGCCATCTCGCCCAAACTGGCAGCTAAGATCAGGGTCGCGCCAGTTCCGAAGAATATGGACCCCGCACTCCACACTGGTCGTAGGACCGCTAGAGTCAAGGCACTCCTGCGCCAGTACAGAGGTGTCCAAACTGTTTTATATGTCGACGCGGCGAGATATCCATCGGGCACTGACGCTATGGCGCTAGCTGTTACGGACGCCAACGGCTCAATTAAGATTACGGGCTCCGTTCGTGGCAGGAATTCGAGCACGACGGCTGAGGAGACTGCCATAGCGGTAGCACTCACCTTCATACACCACATGGACACAGGTTACAAACATCCCACCAGTCCGACATACACAATAATCACAGATTCACAAGCTGCGTGTCGCGCCTTCGCGAAGAATACATTATCTTTCGAGGCTTCACGCGTGCTCTCAACTATAAACTATCATACCTTTCCCATTGTTAAAATTGTTTGGACTCCTGGTCACTCCTCCCTTCCTGGCAACGAGAGTGCGCACGCGCTCGCCCGAGCAGCAACCTTCCGGGCGCTGTCGACGGAAGCGGAGGAGGAAGTAGACACAGAGGACGCCAGCACAGTTCCACAGTCTTACACCCACATTACACTATATTACCGCACACAAAGAAGAACTCTACCACCGCCGCACCCAACACTCACCAAGGCCGAAGCTGTGGCATGGCGACAATTGCAGACTCACACGTATACAAATTTGTACCACAAACATTTGTTCTTCCCCACCCGCTACCCAGATAAATGCCCCACCTGCCAACAACACCGACCTACACTATACCATTCTGTTTGGGCCTGCCCAAAGCCACCCGGCGGCATTGCACCTGTACCTCACCCCACCCTCTCATCTTGGGAAGATGCCTTGTCCCGCACGGAGCTGGCCGAACAACGCTGGCTAATCGAGCGGGCCGAGAGGATTGCCGTGGCCCATGGGCTTATGGACTGACGTGTATTTATTTCTTCTGAGACCGCTTCATCAGCACCAAACCGCAAGACCAGCGACAGCTGTTCTGGCGGGCCTGCAGGATTGAGGCGGCACATGGAGCCCTGGACTGAGGGCTCCACTCAGGAAGAAAAGGAAGTTTACATAATAAATGTTTTTCCTCCTCCTCCTCCTCCGGAAATTTCGACCACCCGGGGTTCTTTGACGTGCAATGACATCGCGCAGCACACGGGCACCTCGCTTTTCGCCTCCCAGGCACTGCTCCGCTTTATGAAAAGCGCAACACTGATCGAAAGGCTATGATTTTTTATTTTGCGTGATATGACTGTGCACCATGTACACTCTTCACCCATCCCTCTCTCACCCACAACTTTTATACCCACCTACCCCTCTCCCCAGTGCAGGGTAGCAAACCAGTTCCTTTACCGGTTAGCCTCCATGCCATTCCTCCTCATCTTCCTCCTCTTCCTGCTGCATCGAAAAGCGGCCGCCGAGGCCGGGATTCGATCCCCCGTCCTTGGCCACAGTATAGTCGATCGCCGTAACCACTGCACCACCCCGATTGCGACGTCTCGGTGACAGATATTGTGTAATCTCGCAGAATCTCGCTGGCACATCACGCGAACACATCTCGCGGTTGCATATGGTGGACGCGATATATTCTCCATCAGGGTAGGAAGACTTTCGCCTTAATTATAACAAAAACGGTGAGGCCACTTAAGACACCT
>JAJIZL010025389.1:3021-15316 GCA_023969395.1 Amblyomma maculatum
CACCAGTTCAAACCAAATGGGTGACCTTTTAAATCCAATGGTTGTACCATTTGAACTCAATGGGTCTGGTTAGGTGACCAGTTCAAACCAAATGGGTGACCTAAATCTAATGGGTGCACCATTTGAGTTGAATTGGGCGGCCATTTGGTCTGCTTGGTGGCAAGTTCAAATCAATGGGGCAACCATTTGTATCCAATGGGTGCACCCATTGGTCTGAACTGGTCGACTTCAATGGGTGGCGAAAACACAATTGGGATTTGACCAATTGGTTTCAATGGGAAATTTCCCATTTGGACCCATTGTTTTTTTTTTACTGGGAAGGTAATGCAGCAGAAGTAACGTATGTCCGCATTCCATTTGTTACCTACCTAATCGCTTGCTATAGCGCATATACCTGACGCCCAGTCTTCGAGACTCTCGTGGAGCTGCTGAAAAGAGTTGTGTACGGCGAGCATTACTGTCACTTATACGCGCACGCTGGCTGTAGGCGAAACTACGTATGTGTACCAGCAGACACACGCATAACATTCGCGAGCCGTTTAAAATAAAGTGTCATCTCGATCTGCTGCACCGATCGCCGAAGACTGAGTGCCGGCACAACACAGAAAGTTGTGATCTGTGTATGAAACTTCTTTGCTACTTCTTTACGTGCACGCCAAATCTCCTAGAGGCGTTTGGCAATGACCAGCAGGTGGTGGTGGAAAACATTTATATCCGATACAAATACAGGAGCTTATGAAGGAGCTGACCATGAGCAGGCCGTCGAGGAATGTCGAGGCGAAGACGCGCTGCATTGCAATGCATGCGATTGTATACAGCAGGTAGCGCGAATTATCGATCTGTTTCCATACGAAGCAGTTTTTCTGGCGAAATTTTTGCGTACAGCAAGCAGCTTAAACCCCTGTAGGTTCAACATAGCGCGAGTCGATCGAGCGGCGCCCCTGAGCCGTCGTCACACTTCGGTAAATTCCCATATAAATAGCCAGAAGTAAATACTACAGTTCAACGCTGCTGTCCAGCGACTTGTGTGAAGCAGTGTATACAAACGGAAGACATGCTGGTTTTCACGCACGCGCGCAGCACAAACTGAGAATTTATTGGTGGCACACTCGAAGTTCGAATCAGACACCAATCGCCCCATTTCGGGCAGTGTGTAGACACAAGAAAAACAGTCGCTAAAGTTACCCACCACGCGGCTCACATTTGAGCAGTTTTGTCAACATGGTTTGTCCTATAGTTACTACCAATAGTAGATCGAAGCACATATGTGCAGCATCGTATCTGTCGTACCAAACCTATACGAAAACCTCAGTTGATATGTCAGATATGCCGAACTTCAAATACTGACGTACCCAGGGAAAATCTTTAGGCTGGTGTGACGCATTTTTAGTTACACCACCTAAATACAGCCGTATCTGAAAAAAAAATGCACCAGGTCCTTGTGATGTACCTGTATCCATAGCCCCTTTAACAGTTTTTTTTTAAGTGGAAATGCGCAAAGTTTCTTCGGAGGCATGCGAGTGCCCCCTTTTGATTGTCTCCTATTCGTCCTTTAAAGCAATATGCAGTCATGCAATTAATGAAGTGACTGTGACATGAGACTGCTCAGCAGTAACAGAAGCATATTTAGCGTGCAGGTTTGATAGAACTTCGCCTTACTGGCTATATTTAATTTTCAACAAATTCAGTCAGATATATGTCTGCAAATTAATTGCCTCCATAACTGACGTTTGGTTCAAATTTAAATAACCAGAACCTGTAATATGCACCTAACAAATAATGTTTTCAGAGTAATAGATCACAATATTTTAACCGCTGAAAAGTTCACGCCATCTGAAACTGATGAAAGCCATAGCTCTAGTGTTCTTGAACTTGTAGCGTATTCGTTGCGCAGCAAGAAATTGTATTAGGTGCACAATCAATTCGCCTTCTTCGTATGGCACGGACAGATACATCAAGGCAGCCAATAAAGTGCATTATAAAATCATGGTGTATACGCTTCCAATAAAATGCTTGATCGCACATTCTATGCCGAGATACGCGCAGGTTACTTTGCTTGATATTCGTCAGCATTATGCACGTAGAACCCTTTGTTGCTATCAAAAAGGATGGATACTAATTTGAGATTAATTTGAGATATGTATGGTCACTGCACGCTATCTAGCAGTTTAATTGTATTCACTTCATACATCAGACCTGATGGAACAGGGCATTACAGGAAGCTCACAACAAGCCTGTGCCAATGAATGTTTACCAAGCTTTATTCTAATATAAGGCACGCTTTCATATGTCTTATGTGACTCCAGGAGGTTAGGTATAGAATAACTTGGATAAACTGTATAAGGGCATACACTTGTCATTTTTGTGATGAGTGTGAGTTGACACTTCAAATGATAAATATCTCGCTGCAATTAGCTCATGTATTGTATTGTATTGGAGTTTTATGGCGCATAAGCAACTGAGGCTATCATGCGCCAAGAGCAAGGTTAAAATCTGTTCTTATTTGAAAAGGGGAAGAAGGTTCATTAAAGTTTACAGTTTGTTCAGAACGTCTGCTTCTTTTAAAAAACTAAGAACACATCTTAAGTTTATTATTGCTCTTTCTCCTAAAAGTAATTTGGGATGGAAAGGGATGGCACGATCATAAAAAATAGTGAAATGCTTTCTCCGTAGTGTCTCTAGTTTTGGGCATGTAATCAGGATGTGGTTCACTGTCAGTACTTCTCCGCATTCTCCACACGTAGGCTTATCTTGTTTCATTAGTAAAAAATTATGTGCGAGATGTGTGTGCCCGATACACAGACGGCATACTGTAACCTCCATGAAGCGTTCCTGATGAGTGCTTGTTTCCCATTTTTCTATTATAGGCTTTACGAGGTGCAATTTATTACTTTCTTGGTTATTCCATATAGACTGCCATATATCCTTTTGTTTTCGTTTAATTAACTTTATGCAATCCTTATAAGGTATGTTTACTTTCTCTCTTTCCTGCCTGCTTAAGCAGCACACACGTCCGCTCTCTCATTTCCTTCAATGCCCATGTGGCTTGGAACCCAACAGAATATTATGTTATGTCCTTGGGCTGATATCTTTATTACATCGTGTGTTATGTTACCGAGTAATGGCATGACTGCATTTCTGGAGTTTAGAGCTGTGAGCACACTCAGTGAATCTGTATAGATAACACTGTTCCCAGTGCCCTCGTACACAATTTTTGCTACAGCTACCCGGACAGCATAACACTTGGCTGCAAATACTGATGCACATTGAGGAAGCCGAATAATTTTTTCGGAGTTCGGATCCACTACAGCGCTGCCAACATAGGAGGAAGTTTTTGATCCATCCGTGTAAAACTCTGTGCAGTTTCTGTATTTCTCTTTTAGTGCGCGATATTCTTGTAATATATATTCTGTAGGAGTTTCGCTCTTTTTGAACTGTGTAAGAGTGAGGTCACAGACTTGGAAAGTTGTACCATGGGGCCAGGGGCCTATCTTCTTGAGCGACATCAGGCAAGGTGTTCAGAATATGGAGCTCATGGTTGGTTGGTTGGTTCATGGGAAGGGAAAGGCGCAGTATCTGTCACACTTGCTCTGTGGACACCTGAACCACGCCATAAGGGAAGGGATGAAGGTGGGAGTGAAAGTGGATAGAGAGAAAGGGGGGCCGTAGTGGAGGGCTACGGAGTAATTTCGACCACCTGGGGATCTTTAACGTGCGCTGACATCGCACAGCACACGGACGCCACTTCGTTTCGCCTCCATCGAAACGCAGCCGCCGAGGCCTGGATTCGATCCCGGGAACTCCGGCACAGTAGTCGGGCGTCTTACCACTGCACCACCCCGGCGGGGCATGGAGCTCATGGCAAATGTCTTCCAATCGCATTATCAATGGTCTTGTTGTCTGAGGCTTATTTGAGAATATTGTTCGGGAGGGGCAAGTTGTGACAATCGGGTAACAGATGTGTTTTTTCCGTGTCCTTATTTTGAGGACATATGCGCATGTAAGTAAAGCTCGTCTATCTTTCAGTGAAGGCTCGTTAGTTTCAACATAGAGGCTATGCACAGGAGACGTCCTGTATGCACCACAAGCAAGGCGGAGGCCTAAGTTATGCACTGGGTCTAATTTCTTTAAATATGATTGCCTAGCTGATCCATAAACTATGCTTCCATAGTCCAAGGAGGAGCGCACAACAGAGCGATATATATGCAAAAGGCATGTCCTATCCGATCCCCAATGTTTGCGTGAAAGGACTTTTAGGATGTTTAGGGATTTGGAGGCTTTCTTCTTTAGTGCTTGTACGTGAGGGAGAAAAGTGAGTTTTTGTCAAAAGTAATGCCCAAGAATTTATGGTTATTGTTTATGGGCAATTTGATTTCATTTAGGTGTAAGGTAGGATTCGGCTGTATGCCTCGTTTGAGCGAGAACATAACTGCCACTGTCTTCCGCGGAGAAAATTTAAACCCATTTTCACTGGCCCATTTTGTTAGCTTAATTATTGTTAATTGGATCTGTCTCTCACATGTGGACATGTTGCATGATGTGTAGGCTATTTGAAGGTCGTCCACATAGAGTGAATACATTATGGAATTTGGTATTACTTTACTAATCGAATTCATTTTTACAACGAACAGTGTGGTGCTTAAAATGCACCCTTGGGGCACACCATTCTCCTGCAGAAAGGTTCTTGATAAAGTGGTCCCAAGACGTACTTGAAATGACCAATGTGACAAAAAGTCACTTAAAACCTTTAGCATTCTGCCACATATGCCTAAATCTGCTAGGTCGTGCAATATCCCATACCTCCAAGTTGTATCGTATGCTTTCTCAAGGTCAAAGAAAATGGCAAGGCAATGCTGTCGGTGTATAAAAGCCTCTCTGATAGTGTTTTCAAGACGCACGAGATGGTCAGTTGTTGAGCATCTTTTAAAACCGCACTGATGAATGTTTAAAAGTTGATGGGATTCTAAAACAAAAGTTAGTCTGATGTTTAAAATACTTTCAAATGATTTTGCTAAACAGCTGGTGAGAGCGATGGGCCTATAACTACCAGGAGATGTCGGCTCCTTTCCGGGTTTTAAAAATGGTACGACAACAGCTTTTTTCCATGCCTCTGGCAATTTTCCTAGGACCCATATTTTGTTAAAAAAATTTAATAGTGCCTCTATGGCAGGTTCGAATAAGTGGGCGAGCATTTTGTAGTGAATTTGGTCAGGACCAGGTGCAGTTTGTTTACCGGCAGCTAGGACATTTTTTATTTCTTGTAGTGTAATTAAGCTATTATAGGGTTCCTTTGTGCCACTACTTGTAGGGAGTTTTTGTTTCTCTGCTGTGTTTTTGTGTTTTAGGAATGTTTGAGTGTAGTGTGATGAACTGGAAACTTCAGAAAAGTATTCACCTAAAATGTCGGCCTGTTCTTGTATAGTTGTCTGTACACCGGGGGCTGTTAGAAGGGGAATGGTAAATGGAGAGTAGCTGCCATTTAGCTTTCTAATCTGTTCCCACATTTGTTTTGATGTTGTTGAGCTGTTTATAGAAGTTACATAGTTCTGCCAGGAGGCTTTTTCGGCGCGGCGGCGGATGTAGCGGGCTTTTGCTCTTGCTTTTTTAAACTTGACTAAATTGTCCTGTGTTGGGTATCTGCGAAAAATTCTCCATGCTTTGTTTTGTTCTTTTTTTTGCTTGTTTACATTCTTTTGAATACCAGGTTTTGTGATTTTGTTTCACCACTCCTGAGGACTGAGGAATTGCTATATGTGCTGCAGTAAGGATACAATTTGTGTAAGCATCGTTTAGTTCATCTATATTATATTTATCTGGAGTAATTTTTTCTAGGCTGGCCTTCTCTCGGAACAGTGCCCAATCGGCTAAATGCAGCTTCCAGCGTCGCGGCTTGGATGGGATGATTTGTGGTGAAGATGTTAGGCTGATTAATATAGGTAAGTGATCCCTTCCGTATGGATTATCTAAAACGTCCCATTTAAAATCTGTAAAAATTGATGGTGAGCTGAGGAATAAATCAATACAGCTCATTTTGCCTGAACTAGATGAACAGTAGGTTGGTTTCCCGGTGTTAAGGAGACAAATATTATTACATAGTATACAATCCTCTATGATTTTGCCTCTCGTATCTGTTTTTCTACTGCCCCAAAGAATGGAATGTGCATTAAAATCTCCTACTATTGAAAATGGCTCTGGAAGCTGCTTTAAAAGATCTTCTAATTCATAACTACTAAATTTAAGGTGCAGCTCTAAGTATATGCAGCACACAGTTATAGTTTTAAAAGCCTGTAAGGTTACCGCTATAGCTTCAAACTTAGTTTTTAGTTTGTGTTCTCGAACTGCTACTCCATTTTTTACTACTATGGCAACGCCACCTGAGAGCCTGAGAGCTTGCTCTCGGTCGCGACGGAAGACTGTATAGGTTTTGAGTATGTTCTTATGTTTGGGACCTAAATTTGTCTCTTGCAAACACAAGGCTAGTGGTGAGTGAGTGGCCAATAAGTGTTTTATGTCATTTATATTAGCTAAAAGTCCTCTGCAGTTCCATTGTAAAAAAGCCATTTTGTATTAAATGAGCAGATAAATCTAAGTTTTGTTTTCAGGCCCTCTGATTCGGGGCTTTTCTCGTTTTTGTCGATCCAAGGAGCCCGTCTGACGTCGACGGCGCAGGACTGCCTTGGCTTGTGTCCATCGCGTCTTCTGACACGCTGGACGCCCGTGCGGACCGCACAGGTGCGTTTGTATTTCCCCTCACCGCATGGTGAGAGGCCTTGAGGCCGGCTGACCTAGGGGTCTGCGCAGCCTGTTTTTCTGGTGGTGGCGCAGCGCTGGCCGCAGCCACCAAGGGCACGGATGGCCCTGCTCCCGGTTCACTGTGTGAAACCTGGGCAGGTGCCAGAGTCTGTTGTGGCTCAGTGCCTTGTTGTGCCACAACAGAATAGGCCAGTTTTTTTGACAGAACACGATTTCGTGCTTCCCGGAAAGTTATGTTTTCTTTGACCTTGATGGTAATGATTTCCTTTTCCTGTTTCCATATTGGGCATGTGCGTGAATAGGCAGGATGACTACCCTCACAGTTGGCACACAAATGTGTCTGAACCTCACATTTTTGGGAATCGTGTTCATGGGAAGCACATTTTGCACATCTCGGCTGGCCGCGGCAGGTCTGGGAGCCGTGACCATAGCGTTGGCACTTGAAACAGCGGCGAGGATTTGGAATATATTTCCTGAGTTGAAGTTTCACATAACCTATTTCGACTGATTCGGGGAGGATATTTTGTGCAAATGTCAGGACAAGGTGCTTGGTCGGAATCTCTTTGTCACCACGCCTCATTTTTATTCTGTAAACATCTGTTACGTTTTGGTCTTTGAGGCCTTCTAGAAGCTCCTCTTCGGTTAGGGATCTGAGGTCATCGTCAGAGATAACTCCGCGGACAGTGTCCAGAGAACGGTGTGGACTGATGGTCACTGGGATTTCTCCAAAAGACTTTAATGTGGACAGTTTTTCATGTTGATGATTATAGAAGATTTCCAACAGAAGGTCTCCGTTCGGAAGTTTCTTTACGTTGTAACCCTGACCTATTACTTCTGTCAGTGTCTTGGTCACTATGAAAGGTGAGATTTGTTTAGCTGTTTTCTCAGCGTTGTCACTGTGTACTACATGAAATTGTGGGAACCTGTTTGGGATTTTCAGGAAGAATTCAGAGGTTTCGTCGGTGCAACCCCTTTTTCGGGATCGATCATGCGAGAATAAAGAAGCCATAAAATAATGTTGATGTTCGGCCAGGGTGGTGGCCGCCCACCACCGAGCCCAACAAGGGGACGGGACGGGAGCTTCCGAGAAAGTCCAGCCCACGCCAGCCTTACACCCTGACTATAACCAAATATGGCGTAACACAGGGTGGTTAGCCACACAAGGTTAACCCTTGCCGCCTGGAAAATGAAAAATCCAAGAAAAGAGGAGGAGACAGGAAAGTTGTAAGCAAGAGGACAGGAAAGCAAAAGGTGGAGGGGAGGACAGGAAAAGGCGACTGCCGATTTCCCACGGTCGGGTCAGGCCGGAGGTGCCGTCTATGGGAAGCGTGGGCCAAAGTGGTGTGTTGCCTCCGCCGAGGGGCCTTAAAGGTCCAAACACTCGGCATCGGCTCAACCACCAGGATCCCCTTTTCCCCAGACACGACGATGCCACGTACGGCTAAACGTGGGTGCTCGGGGTCCGTGGTGTCGCACAAAACACACAAACACCTGCTTTAACAGGTGCCCCCTGCGGGGAATTAGCTCATGTATCAAGTTTTTCGTTTTCATTGTAACACTTGTCTTGATAAGAACATTTGCCCACTGAAGAAATTGAATGTATGTTCTTTCATTTCATGAACTTTGAATGTCTCTGACTGAGAGAGTAATGAGACTTACTGCACACTTTTATAAAAATTCACTTTTCCCACAGTACAGATTTCAGATTGAATTGAGTACAGATCCAAATTAAAGGCAGCATTTATGGCTGCTTCTGAAGATATACCATCACTGACTAGAGAAGTGAATAAGTTTTGCACAGTATAGTTAAGATTCCAGGTCCACACCGATATGAAGACAAAAAAATATTTCCACGTTCTTTTATAAATTTGCCTTCATGAAAAACATTTTGTACTGTACACTGCATTTAGACTCATATGCACCATGTTAGAGCCACCATGAAATTCTGACCTCTAAAGCTGCACACTTGTGGAGAACTAATAAATCATTACCTTTCATTTGACATGTAGTCTTACACAGCATGCCATTGATACAAGCCTAGTAATAATATAAAATAACAGCAATCCAGTTTAACCTAGAACAAAAATTATATAGTATGACAGTTCCATATGGCTGGTTGAAATAACCAGCCTGCCTTGTTCAGAATTAGTTGTTACCAGTACAATAACTGCTCAGGACTACATTTCTAACTGATGCCTCCACCTGCAGCACTGAAGCCCTCTTTAATTTAACATTCTCATAATTTCATCCAGCTCTTCTGCTAATTATGATAACCTGAACCAAATGATAGTTGTGCAATATTATCAGCACCACTGGTTCATGGCGAGTATTGCATTTGTGACCATTCAATTCTGCAAAAAAAGGCAATATGGTGATTGCATGCATTAACAGCCTCACAAGGAAAATAAAAGGAAGTTAGTCTTTGGATACATCTGTGCCAAGTGACACGCAGAGGCTTGCATGTTATCATTGAAACATCTGTTGCATTCAGCAGATCCTCACTGACATTCACTGACCAATAGTGCTGGATTAAGGAAAACGGGGGCCCTAGGCTAAAGTGCATGTAACCCCCACCCCCGTGTCGTTCCTTCCTCAATCCCATACTACACTTCTGCAGTATACTCCGTTTCATTCTAACTGCACAAACATAAAAAAAAATCAAGATGTGATCCCTGTGATTAGTGCAAGGGTGGTGCGTTAGCAGCACACAGAATACAAGCGCAGTAATTAACATTCAGACATAGAAGTAACAAATACTATTCTATCCTATTCTTGGACTCATTCTGACTTTGCCTATTTTCCTCCCCTAAAGTGGCAGAAAAGAACTGAAGGAACTTCGTGAGAGATATGTAGGGTAATAGAAATGGTGGCAGTGGAAATCTTCCTTCTTATTTCATCTATTATTCCAACTGCATATTTTTTATGTTATGCACCACCACAGGATAGAGGGATCAACAGGAAACACTCAAATCCTATAAGCAATTGGTGCAGATAACCTCACGTGAAAGGGACTAGCTCCGAGAGTGGTGGGGAATTCCTACTTTTGCAGCTCAACAAGGTCTCACCAACTGCTAAACAATTAAGTCCAATTAGGTGGAGGCCCTATCTCTTCACTCTGGTTTTTTCTCTCCAAAACCTGTTTCTCATAAGTTTCATTGCTTGCGAGTTCATATATGGAGCAGGTAAGAATGGGCCCCCTCCTCCTACCCTTGGAGATGAGGCCTGAGCTGCAGCCTTCACTTTGATCGAGTGCAGCTGACCAACACAGTCATGAAGCATCTTTTCTTGCAATTATGGCTGTTCTATTTAAATAACTTTATCACATGGTCAGGTAATGATAAGAACAAGTGGGCAAGTTGGTCAGACATAGTTTCAACTCAGGCTGCTTAACAGCACAAGGCCTAGAAGAGATTTTAGGTACTGTGTTCGTCCTCTAATATCCTCTAGGCCTCGTGATATTTCACTATGTCACTGGAAACTAGTCAGGTAATTAAATGAAATCTGGAATGATGCAAGCATACAGTAGCAATGGATATCACAAGACTAGGCCAGCTGCACAACATCAAGAGTCTATGCCCCTGCAGTTTGCATAACCGTGCCAGGAATGGTGCCAATACTAAATTTCATTATATAAACTATACAGTTTTCCACTTAGATCATCATGTTCAAACGCATGTCTTAAGCTTTATTTATTGTGTACTAATGTTTGCACCTCTGCACTCATACATACTATCATTTGCATAAGTCATGAATTGGTGGCATATATTCACCATATATTTATTTGCACATGGTCTTGTTTGCAGTTGCTCACTTCAGGGTATTGCACTGAAATGCAACCAATATTTTAATAATTCTTGACATTGAGTAAATATTCGTTGGAGCATCCTTCACGAAATCAATAACCTTTAAGGTGCTGTAACTAGTATTGTGATTTCCTTACCGAAATGCTAAAAAGTTGCCAAAGAGCACTGAGCTGGAAAGCACGTTTTACATGCAAGACCAGTGCACTTTCTCGCGTAGGCTAGATATTTCAGCAAGCTAAAGATTGGCAGGTCATCTTTTGGCTTGTATTATTCATCATTGATTGCCTTTGTGTAACTCTTGATCGCATTCTTGTTTATGGCATAGTACAGCAGTTACAAGCTTATTTCACTCTAGTTATAGCAGGATGCTGGTTATAGCAGGATACTGCTTTAGTTCCTTTAACCTAACATATTCTATAAATTGGTTCCATGGAGCGTCAGGGTTCCTTGGAGTGTTTATAGGGCTCCCCAAGAACCTCTATTTATGTATTACTTGAATTACTATAAAACCTCGGCCCTCAGTCACCAGCGGCTGCGAAACAATTGACCACGGCGGTGGTCAGACCTGTGACGCAGCAGGGGGTGCTAAGAATTTCTGGCCCCGCTGGACAGGCCGCCATTAGAAACTGACCCTGGCAACGTTTAATGCTAGAACCCTAGCTAGTGAAGCAAGTTTAGCAGTGCTGTTAGAGAAACTAGAGAGTATGCAGCAATGGGATGTCATAGGGCTTAGTGAGGTTAGGAGGCCGAATGAGGCATATACCGTACTGGGCATGTACTGTGTTATCGAGGTTTACCGGAGGGGCGAGAACTAGGAGTAGGTTTCTTTGTCAATAAGTACATAGCGGGCAATATAGATGAATTCTATAGTATTAATGAGAGGGTGGCAGGCATCGTAATTAGGCTTAATAAGCGGTCTAAACTGAAGGTTGCACAGGCCTATGCACCCACATGTAGTTATGATGACCAGGCAGTTGAAAGTTTCTATGAAGATGTAGAATCGGCAATGCAAAAAGTAAAGACGCAGTATACTGTACTAATGGGCGACTTCAATGCCAAAGTAGGGAAAAAGCAGGCAGAAGACCAGGCAGTAGGTGACTATGGCATTGGCTCTAGGAATAGCAGGGGGGAGTTACTAGTTGAGTTTGCAGAGCACAATAACTTAAGAATCATGAATACCTTCTTTAGCAAACGGAAGAACAAGAAATGGACATGGAAAAGTCCAAATGGGGAGACTAAAAATGAAATTCACTTCATACTGTGTTCAACCCCCCCCATTATGCAAGATGTAGAGGCAATTGGGAAAGTGAGATGCAGTGACCACAGGATGGTGACGTCCCGAATTAGCCTAAATGTGAATAAGGAACGCAGCAGATTAGTAAGAAAGAAACCCACCAACGAATTAGCGGTGAGGGCAGAAGAGTTCAGGATCTCGCTACAGAATAGATATTCAGCTAACCGAGGATGGCGACATTACCCTAGAAGCAATGAACAATGACTTCAGAGATATCATTACTGAGTGCGCTGTAGAAGTAGGCGGCAGGATAGTTAGAGAGGATACCGTTAAGCTGTCTAAGGAGACGAAAGATTTGATTAAGAAATGCCAGAATATGAAAGCTTCAAATCCAACAAACCAGATAGAATTGGCCAAGATATCAAAGATAATCAATAAGCGCATGGTGGCCGATATAAGGAAGTATAACATAAAGAAAATTGTGCAAGCTGTGAAGAATGGGGGG